>CM059213.1:31521827-31604327 GCA_030347435.1 Clarias fuscus
CCCGTCTCTGTGTGCATGGAGTTTGCATGTTCTCCCCGTGCTTGGTGGGTTTCCTCCCACAGTCCAAAGACATGTAGGTTAGGCTAATTGGCATTCCCAAATTGCCCGTAGTGTGTGAATGAGTGAGTGTGTGTGTGCCCTGAGATGGGTTGGCACCCTGTCCAGGGTGTACCCTGCCATGTGCCCTAAGTCTCCTGGGATAGGCTCCAGGCTCCCCGTGACCCTGAATACAGGATTAAGTAGTATAGATGATGAGTGAGTAGTTTGATTGATATTAATTGATATTTATAGTTAAAACCTTTAGCCATTTGTTTGTTTTGCTTTTTTTAAAATAATAAATAAACATGTATAGGGGTCAGGATTGTGCAGCTTAGAGTGACTTTTTTTTCAGCACAAAATAGGCAATATGATATATATATATATATATATATATATATATATATATATCCGTTTTATCCCACCGTGTACTTTCAGAGTTTAGGGGAATGTCATGACCATTTCACAATGGATTTAAAACATGTGTCTGATGATGTGATGTTTTTGAATATATGAAGTTCTATGCTATGAACTGAACTGTGTTAGTGTTGATTTATTGTGTATTATGGTGAGCGTGCATGAGATTCACTTTGTGTTTGTGGATAAGTTCCCAGAATTTTACTGATTTCCATAAATGATTCAAAAAGTCTTTGCTGAAGCTTTTACACTAATTGGATGAATTTCTCTGGAAAATGCATATTGGTTTTCCCATCCTCAGGGATCCAGAGCTCATCTCTAATCGCTCGCTCATTTAGCAGAGAGAATCCTTTTTAATAGCAGAGCTTGTAGGCACGGACGGGAAACACGCCCATGCTGTAATCTATTCTCTCTCTCACTCTCTCTCTCTCTCTATATCACACACACACACACACACACACACACACACACACACACACACACACGAACAAAGGTGTACACAGGTGTCTACAGTCACAGCCTTTTACACACACACACACACACACACACACACACAGACACACACACACAGACACACACACACACACACACACACACACGCACAATAATAATAATTCCCTGTCCTCCTACACTGTTGGATCATTAACTTCCCCACAGGGCTCGTCATGTTTTTGTTTTGACCCATAAATCAGGCTGGCGGCCGAAAGATGACACAAGCTGAACTCCAGACAGGAAAAGTCATACTCCAGTCCTCTCACATCAATCAGATGATTAGGAGCCAATCACAATAAGTCATAATGGCTCAAGGTCACTGATGTCACCGTCGATAAAAAATAAAAATCCACCGACCACATAAAGAGGCAGAAACAAAAGTGCAGAAATGATCAATAAAACTGGAGCATAAATTTGTAACTGAGCAGTGTGGCTTAAATTTTTTAAATAATGTAAAGTATCTTTTTCATTCTTTTATTCTTCTATTTTTTGCTTGCTCTATCTTAGTTTTAATATTTCATGCAATGCAACTTAAGAATTTGACTTTACATGAAAAGTGCTGTTATTAGCAGTAGTAGGGAGAACCTATACTTCAGACAAAAATGTAGGACGTACCGACCCAATCCTTCCTCCCTTCAGGAGTGGGGGGCTATTACTTTTTGAATTTCCCAAAATTCCCTAGGTGGACGTACTGTATTTTCCTCAATTTTGCAAGCACTCCCACATAACTTACATCAAAACGTTCAGATCATTAGGATCTCTCGAGCGCTATGGAAGAAACAACCTTGGCACTATTTTTGAATAGCTACAGTTCAAACCTCCTACAGTATTTTGGAATAAATCATGCTGATCAAAAATAATTAACCGCTTTATAAACGGCTTGCGAACGCGCTCCAAACTCGCTCCTTAGAGAATAAACTTTACTTTACAGTGGAGAGGCAGTGAATCAGCAAAAACTACCTCCGTCTCTCCATCGCTGATGCTTGCTCAATTTCACATACTGTACACACACACACACACACAAACCTTATATCACGTAAGTGAGTTGGATTTCTTGGCTTGTGCAAATTTTAAACTGAGACGATTTGCTCAAACCTTTTGGGAGTTTTGAAGGTTTTGTTTATGACCTGACAAAAAGGGTTTTAACGTAGGAATCCATTCGTTTTGCATTGTGGGTATACGGGTGCGGGTCAGACATGCAGACACAGGAGTTGCTAAGACACACTCACACGAATGGACATATCTCAGGAAACTTTGTTGGTGTTTTCACCGTTTTGCCCAGAAAATCTGAGTCTAGCTCTAGTATATAGTAGTTCTGAGTAGGTCTAGTAACTATAATAACTCTAAAATAATAATAATCATCATCATTAATAACATATAACTCTAAAATAATAATAATATAAATAATAATAATAATAATCATCATCATCATTAATAATATATAACTCTATTATTATTATTATTATTGTTGTTGTTGTTGTTTTATAGTTATACATTATTAATGATGATAATAATAATAATCATCATCATCATCATCATCATCATCATTAATAACATATAACTCTATTATTATTGTTGTTGTTGTTGTTGTTGTTTTAGAGTTATACATTATTAATGATGATAATAATAATAATCATCATCATCATCATCATTAATAACATATAACTCTATTATTATTATTGTTGTTGTTGTTGTTGTTTTAGAGTTATATATTATTAATGATGATGATGATTAAAATAATAATAATAATAATCAATCATCATCATCATCATCATCATTAATATATAACTCTAAAATAATAATAACCATTACTAGATGGTGGCACAGCATTTGGCATCTTGACCTTGGTTTACTTTCACACAGGTTTCCTCCAGATTCTCAGGTTTTCTCCAACTTTTCCACATTGTGCAGGTAGGTGTGTGTGTGTGTGTGTGTGTGTGTGTGTGTGTGTGTGTGTGTGTGTGTGTGTGTGTGTGTGTGTGTGTGTGTGTGTGTGCGTGTGTGTGTGTGTGTGTGTGTGCACCATTTGTTACCAGGATTGGCTCTTGATCCACTGTGTCACCCTTCCAGGATAAAGCAAACTGAAAATCATGATGGGGCACCAATCAACACACTTATTGTAAAGGAAAGCTTATTTTCTTGCTGGTCCTGTCTGCTTTAAGGAGGTTGAAGAAAATCAGGTAATCCAGAGAAAACCCGTATGGACACCAGTATAAGTGAGAGCCGGAGTTGTAAAATGGGGACGTTACCCAATACACCACTGTGCCACACAAAGTTTATTATGAATTTGAAGTTATAAAGTTATATATAAACACTGTTGATGTATATGTTAATGATTTCTATAAATGAAATAATAATATATCCTTAATTTGAATGTCTTTTGGTTATATAGTTAAATCGGGAAATTACAGTAAAAGCACCCCATTGTGTTAGAAGGTGCCTCAAATTCTGGATTATTGGCAGCAGCATTTATTCCACTAATCTAACATTTACAGGACACTCCCGTCCTCCGGCGTGCTGCTCTGACAGCTGAAGCTCGCTCAGCACTTTATAGCTGCCAAAGACAAACCAGGTGCCAAAGAACTAAGCAGCGGCTAAAAGCCCGAAGTGTGCGTGCGAGACACAGACAGAGAGAGAGAGAGAGTGAAAGAACCCTATCAGAGTGCACTTACACATTCACACCATGTACTGTTGTTTCACCAGGAAGACTCTGCAGATGGCTCAAATTAAAACAATATTTATCTCAATCACAACAGTGACAGACAGAAACACCACCTACACACTATTTCTGTTGCTGTGGCTATCCCAATTACTACTGCAAGAAAATGCAATCAAAGTAACAACTGCTTCTTTCTTCAAGAATAACAGCATGAATAATTTTTCCTTCTGTGAGATCTGTGTTTCAGAGTCTAACATTGTCGTCGTCGTCGTCGTCTACACCGCTTTATCCTGTACACAGGGTCGCGGAGGGCCTGGAGCATATCCCAGGAGACTTAGGGCATGGGACATGGGTGCCAATCCATCGCAGGCCACACACAGTCACGCGCTCATTCACACACTGTTTCCTGACTGTTGGAGGAAACCGGAGCACTCAGGTCAGGAGCACAGAGGAGACCCACCAAGCACGGGGGAGAACATGCGAACTCCATGCACACAGACAGCGAGGTGGGACTCGAACCCTCAACCCTGAAGGTGCAAGGCGACATTACTCACAACTTTACCACCGCGCTGCCCCGAGTTTAACAAACTTAATTTGTATAAAACATAAGAAAAATCAAAAAGTGACAGAGTGAGTGATCAATCATATCATGTGACAGCTTAGCATAGCTTACAGTACATGTAGGTTATAAAGTGATAGCTGGATGGATAAATCATGCTACATGATCAAACATTCATGAGCAATATTTAAAGGTGGAATTTGTACGTTTTAGACATTTAGACATTCCTAGACCTTTAATAGTCCAAGATGGAAAGATACAGGATACATCAAGGAAAAGTGTCATTTGTGATATTTTAGCTTATAGCCGATGTTTTCCTTGCAATCGCAATTCACCTGACAGACAGCAGAGGGCGCTTTAAAAAAAAAGTAATCTGCTCCTTGAATATTCTCAGCCATGTATAAACCTTACATTATTGAGGCAAGACACTACAGGTCAATTCTGTCTTTTTTTAACAGTAGTTTCATGATCAAATCTGGGCAGCTAATTAAAGATAATTAAGTTTCTACCTTGAAATCTCTTTGAAAGAGAACGTTCCTTCAGTGCAGGGAAACCCAGCAGTTACTGAAATCCATAAATGCCTCTAATGGGTATTATACAACACTATACCAGTAATACCCTTAAAGTGGTCTACCTCACTAACATGTTTCACCTTTCAAAATAAAGAGGATGTCACCTATAGCCAGTAAAGAAAGCACAAGCGGACAAGAGGAAACAACTGTGACAAGTGGTGGAGATACTCTAATAATAATACAAAATTAATGATGCCAAATGTAGGCTCAGCCAGAAACTAGTGTAATGCTAGAGTGTATAACATTAATCACTTTGCCAGCTTTCTTGGTAAAATTTTTCATCCTCATCAGCGTGTTCTTTTAAAGCATACGGTACTGTGCATACCCACCCCCCCCCCACCCCCAAAAAAATTTCTTCATCTTAATTCAAGTTAAATGATGTATATTAATTGAAAGAAATTGCACAAAAAAATTTGCTGAAACACGATGCAAAGATAAAAATACAAATCTAAGAGATACAACTCAAAAATTGGTTGTTCATGTTAAAAAAAACTCAGCAGAAACCTCATTTGCCCTCTCATCTGTTCCGACCACTCAGCACTCATCTGCATCAGCAGTACTGTATACTAATCACCGGCCTGATCATCTGTCATCTTCTGTACCTGTTTCTCACTGGTTCATGACTTACGTTAGATTGTGTTAGGCTTGAATGATTCATAGATCACGGTGTGGCGTAACAAACAAAAAACATTCCTATGAAACTGTTCTGGTAAATAAATAAATAAATAAATAAAACTTAAAGACTAAATTTTTTTTTTTTAAAAGAAAGAAATTCTGGGTCTTCAGAAGCAAAATGTAAAAAAAAAAAAAAAAAAAGAGGGGTTCAAGACTTTTTTATAGTACTGTATGTAAAATATAAAACGATTTGCTGCAACCCAATTGGGATGGTTGAGCTACAGTAGTATTTCGGCAGTTGTATTTTAAACATTCTTAGCTTTGAGGATTGTCTACTGCATTATACTCATCTAACAGCAGTAACTCTATTTTATTTCTATTTCTAGTTTATTTATTTTTATTTTTTTATTTTTTTTTATAAAGGCACCTGGTAATATATTGGGGAAAAGAAGTTAAATTTCCAGAGGGGCCCCTTTCAACATCTCTGCCGTACAGGGACAAGATGCCGAACTACCTTCTGAACTACTGAGCTGAAGATTTGTACTCCATTCCATCCTGTTGCCTTCTCTTTATATAATTTCACATTCTTTCTGTGCTTCCTTCGCTTCCCTGCTCCCCCTCAGCAGCCTTGGAGCTCCACCAGTCCACCTCCTAATCTCATGATGCTCTGGAAAGCCTCCAGTCCAAACCTCCAAAGACAAAAAGATCAGGAGATGGCCTCTGGGACACACATGAGGCAGAAACCGAGACAGATTTGTAGAAGCACAATGTCGCTCCTTCTTATCTTGCTTTGCTTTTCTCCGTCGTGTTCCGTTCATGTTGCTGTTCATTAACATTACAAAACATTGCTACTGTGCTGGATGAAGGAGGTTGTTATGTAAAAACAAAACGGTTCCAAAACCGCTTCTTTCCTGGACTAAGATGACACTACACATATCATTATTTTCATGTAAAGCAGATGTATATTTCTAATGCATTTAAAAATGTACAATTCAACTGATTTGCAGATCCAGAATAGATTTACCTAAGGCTGTCTGAATGGATTATTAAAGAGAAGACATGAAAACACTTTTATTCCTTTGAAGTGCGATCAGAGTGATCTGAATGCCCCAATGCAACTTTGTAAAAAAAAAAAAGTATAATTAAGTGTAACATTAAATTAGTTATTTCGTTTCTGTTACTTTTAAGATAAATTACAAATTCACAACGATACTGAACAGGAAATGAATGTTTTCATGCTTTTCATGCTTTTTCCTGTTAGTGCCAATGTCAGCCACGGACTCCGCTGACCAAAGTTTATTGTAGTGTCACAAAATGGCCGAACTGGACTCGCTTTCCCATCAGCCATTGCCATTGCTCAGCATCCAGGTTATGGATGTCTGTTTTCTATCCAAATAACATCATACTGTAACAATCCCAGACATTCTAAAAACCAATGTTAATATACACTATATAGAAAAAGGTATTTTCCCAAACCTGTTAATTATTGAAGTCAGGTGTTTCAATAAACCTTTATCCCCATTAAAGGGCAATCTAAATACTCCAGCAATGCTATGCTTCCAACTTTGTGGCAACAGTTAACAAGGGGAAGGCAGTGCCCCAGTGCACAAAGCAAGGACTATTAAAACATGGTTTGATGAGGTCAGTGTGGAAGAACTTGACTGGCCCTAATACAGACCCCTGCCTCAACCTCAACCTCATTGCGCACCTTTGGGATGAACTGGAACAGCCTTGTGTACAGCCTTCAAAGAAGAGTGGAAGCTGTTAAGGCGTACTCCTTTTAAGGTCAGGGGAAGCTCAGTGGTTAAGGTATTGGACTACGGTTCGGAAGATCCAAGGTACAAATCCCACGACCACCAAGTTGTCCCTGTTGGGCCCTGGAGCAAGGGCCGCAAGTAAAGTAAGTCGCAACTGCTCAGAAGTATAAAGGGATAAAAATGTAAGTTGCTCTGGATAAGGGTGTCTGCCTAAATGTAAATATTGAAGTATATTTGGATACAATGTCATTGCAGGTTTTGTCTATATAGTGTATGTATGAGTATTTAATATATAATTGTTGTATATGTAATACATAGTGGGTTTCGTTCATTCTGCAGTTCTGGTTTGAACTTATTTTATTTGTAGATTGAGGACTGTATGGTTGATGCACCACATAGATGAAGATTGATGAAGTACTGTGCCGTCCTCAGTCTTGAGCCTCCCTTTAGGTTTGGTAATACTGATCCCTAATGTGTACTGATCCTAATCTGACCTGTTTTGGAAGCAGCTCTGTGTTTGACCCAGACCTGCTCGCTTTTTACAAGTTTTGGATTCTCGGTACTCTTGCAAAGGGATTCTTTTCAGCACACTATGCCATGAGGGCATTTCGGGATCTCAGACTCCTGGCTTTGACGGATGTAGCGTGAAGTGTCATTACACAGCATAAATTAACACAGTGCTGTACGTCCCTCCTGTGTCACGGAGAATGTGACACTACTTTGAGTTTCCTTTAATAGAAGTTGTTGGACAGAAACTGCAGAGACGAACAGGCTGTCTGGCCTAGATGGCAGTCCAGAAAGGGGTCAAGGAGGTTTGTGAGTATTTCACAGAAAGGATGAATTAGGAGAGAGAGAACGAGAGAGAGAGAGAGAGAGAGAGAGAGAGAGAGAGAACTGAAATGAGATGAAAGAGGAACTATACAGATAATTAGAAAGAGAGTGAGAATAAGTGGTGAGATATAGTGTGAGAAGAAAGGGATAAGAGATGAGAACTCATTAAAGCATTTCATTTAACACTTTAGCCTAAGAATTACATTTAAGGGATTTTTTGTAAGGAAAAATAATAGAAAGAGGATGAGAGAGAGAGAGAGAGAGAGAGAGAGAGATAACCAGGGTAAGGGTAAAACGAAAGAAAAAACAGGATCGAGTAAATTGTGTGTGTGTGTGTTTGTGTGTGTGTGTGTGAGAGAGAGAGAGAGAGAGAAAGAGAGAGAGAGAGAGGTGACGTTATATAGCTCTACACCCGCTGTTACAATTGCAGAGGCGTAAATATAAGCACAACTGTTTTATTACAACAACCAACAGTTTATTATTTGCATCATAGTTCATTAAAATTAAAATAAGCCACTGATATCAAACACAAAGATGCAAATGGTAAAAACCAAGAAAGAGAAATGGGCTAATAATCATAACTATCAGGATTGCAGAGAACATTTGCACCGTAATGAGAACAAGTCAGGAACAAAACCACATCATACCAAGAAAAACAGCAGCTAAGAATAAAAATAAAAGCAGCAGTACTGGAAGGTGAGACCATAATGCACTGAAAGGTCTACAGTGAGGTGTTTGTTCTACAAAATAGCCCATTATTTTGTGTTTTTTTGTTGTTAAAAACACCTGGATATCTCTAGTAAAGAGTAATATAATTAGGGGACGAGTCCACATGGGTAAGTGTGTGAAATTTGTATTTTAGTCAAACCATGACTTTCGATTTTGCAGAATAACAGAACAGAGTTATGAAAGCAAAAACTCTACACTCTACACTAATGCACTTATCCCAGCGTTTCGCTAGTGCTTAGACACCATTAAGGCAAAAAGTTTTCTCAGTACGCCGGCACCGTGATCGGACTGCCTGCTTCATGTCTGAAACGCTGGCCTCCCAGGAACTCCTTTAGTGGCCCAAACATGTGGAAATGGCTCGGACTATATGGCGGCTGAGTGGTGTTGATGAATGATTTTGTGTACGGTTCCCACAGACAGATGTGTCTCTTCCGCAAGTCAGTGACAAGTTTTTCAAGGATCAGGAGATCCACTTACTGAATGTTCACAGGAAAGCCTGCAGTGGGTTTCGAGCCAGCTTGGCCAATATCATCATTCACTGACATACAGTACGGGCTTCTGTTTTTGAAGTAGTCTGTAAATGTCAGTTGGATTTACACTTTAGTTCACCAGACAATTCATTACAAATCCTGGTTAGACTTGAACGACCCTTCTAATTATAGTATGATGTACATTTCATCAGTTTTTAATTACACTTAATGTTGTGAAAAACCCATATAAAAAACAAATGAGAAGTCTAGATGTACTATTTCCAGTGTTGGAGAACATAATAGACAATAGACACTCCTTCCATAAATTATAAAAAAAAACATCTTTTTATAGAAAACTTTACCACGTCATTGCAGAACGTTTTCTTGGTTAAATAACAGCAGTAGTGGCGGTGTTATTGACATGAATATATCTGTCATAAATGTTGCTGTGTAATTGTTACTACAGAAACAACAACATGTGAAAATGAACGCAGTAGCCCAATAAAATGTCCAACAAACAAAAATGAATAATTAATCAATAAACGAAATCATGTTTGGACAATCAGATTCCTGTGGTATACCTACAGATCTTTCGTAGTATCAAAAAGTTTTGAGACTAGTTTTGTAACACGCCAGCAGATGGCAGCACAAGGCTACACGCACAGTCATAGGGAGCACCGAACTTCATAAGGCAGTGTGCTAAAAGACACAACAAGAGCTGTGCAACTGGCGCTTCTCTGACCACATGTGTTACCACGTCTGCCATGTCATCAGGAGCAGCAAGCAAACGTGAAATTCTGCTTGAAACTGGGCAAACCTGACATTTGAGATGACATTCTGCAAAAAAAAAAAAAGCGGAAGAATATCACTGGAACACAACGAGAGGTCAGAAATACCTTCAACGAGCTCAACCCCCGAAAATGTCAAAACCATTCAGCAACCTGTGCGTGGTGACTGTCTGTAAATTTACGCACCCACTCTACTCTCCAGATAATTATAAAGTATTAGTATGTAATCTTCTATGCAA
The DNA here is from genome assembly GCA_030347435.1 of Clarias fuscus. NCBI lineage: Eukaryota > Metazoa > Chordata > Actinopteri > Siluriformes > Clariidae > Clarias > Clarias fuscus. Next base: position 31,531,992 of record CM059213.1, read on the forward strand.
ATAACAAAACTGTATTACTGGGGTGTCTGTACATTGAAAATATTTGCGAAAAAATTACTTGGGGGACACAAAATGAGTAACAGAACATATCAAGAAGGTTTTTTGGAATTTGTGTCTGTCTGTTTGTTTGTGGATGCATCACATAAAAACTACTGAATAAGTTTTAATGGGGTTTTCACTGGTGTATTCAGCCAAGGTTGAGGTAACATACAGGCTTTGTTTCATCATAATCGGCCCATGGGAAGAAAAGATATGCTACTTTGAAATTTAAACGGAAAACGCCGTTATATCATAAAAACATCAACCTTGAAAAAGTCATTACTTCATCTCAAAATTCCACAAATGACATCGCACATTTTTTTTTTAAATACGTGCTTATGATAAGGGTGATTAGCTCTTGTAAACAGAGCTAATCTCAAAACTAATTGATACCACCGCGTACGCTAAACCCTGACAAGTAGACTTAACCCAAAGCTTTTGAAACTCAGTTTTTTAAGTTAATTTTATATATATATATATATATATATATATATATATATATATATATATAAATTGTGTAATAAAGCTATGTGGAAAAAAAATGTAATGCCTTATAAAAAATCCAGAAAAATGTCCTGAAATTCAAGTCAATGCTAATCACAAATTGTTGCAATATACTGCATGCTGTGGATGTACAGTAACGCTAAAATGCACTTTTTGACAAACACAATGCTTTTACTTTAAATGTGACGGCATGTTCCAGACCCACATCACGAACGGCTGAATGTCGAGGAGGTTGTGTGGTAAGATATTTTTGTTACATGAGCGAGGTTTGATCAACCTGTAATGCTATTCATTCATTTTTTTTTTTATAGCTCTGCGCTTTCTTTTTGAAAAGCAAAATATAGAACAGACCCAACATCCTCACACCGAGCTATTTTTGGCCTCTGTGAAGTTGACCGGCTCGTATTTCCTTCATCTCAGAGACGGAGGTGCGATATCACGTTTCCCACACAGCACTTACAGTTGATTTACAGTTAGATCCAGCAACTGTAGTAGAACTGCAATTAAACTCAGCACGTGAGGAGAGAGTGCATGCTGAAGGAGCATGCTTATTTTATGTTTCCCGGATTTTGTTTATGTGGAAGCAGAAAAGACAGCGTGAAAGGTACGTGATGAAAAGGGATAGAGAAAGAACGTGTGTTTGCCACCAGGCCAAAAAAAAAAAAAAAACTCTCACTGAATAACCTGTGTTTTGACAATTCAATCGATGTCTTGGCAGTACGCGAGCATCTCGTCTGCCGATTCCACTCAGAGACACCAGAAGTTTTGGATACCATGAGAATATTTAAGGACAAGCTGCACAAGTGATGCTACTGAAAAACCCTTAGTGAATACTTTTTTTCTAAGTTTAAGCTCTAAGACACAACGTCTAAAATCATTAGTAGGCTAATAAACGGTTATAGCCATCAGATATACAGTATTACTGTCACTCATTAAGGTTAGTAAACAAATATTTTAATCTTGATGGTCTAACAATTCTGATTAAATTAAATTCACGAAATTGCTACTGAATACCGCACATCTCTTTCAAATCAGATTTTTCCAATCATCTGTAACCAGATTTAATCTTATTTAGGTAATTACTGCTGTGATAATGAGTAGGGAGTTAGATGCCTAATGTTTCGCACTATGATCAAGTGCTTAACATGAGAGACACCAGCAGCTACAGTACCTAGAAGAAGACACGCGCTGAGCTTAATTACATACTTTAATCTGAATCACACAAAACGTTGCAGCTTGGGCAGCTCCGGCTGTGTGCTGTGGTGTCTGGCACCAGGACGTTGGCACTGGATCCTTTAGATGCTGTGGGTCGCTGGGTGTATATAAATTACACTTTGTCCAGCACCCGGTTTGGAGGCCGGGTCGGCGGCTTAGGGCTCTATGGTGGCTGGGCCGAGTGCGAGCTGCGCTGTGGTGCACTGGGTGTTCTGGTGCCTCTGGTGGCCAGCATTGTTTTTGTTTTTGTTTGTTTGTTGAGTTCTGCTGCATTGGCTTTTCTATGGGATTGGACCGGACACGCTGGCCTTTGGTTCTCTTGAGCTCGGGTAAGCCTTGGTTGGATTACATAAATACACTCACTTTATATAGATAGATGGATGGATGGATAGAAGGATGGATAGATCGAGCAAATCATGTAGAGCATGCAATGAATGATGACCTATGCTTCAACAGAAATGACTGGAAGAATTTACTATATTTATATGTACTGTATATACGTATATATAAAGAATAATAAGATGAATATACGCAAAATATATGCATGAGTATGTTATTATTTGGACAGTAACATGACCACATGGATTTTTATGACAGACCAAAAGTTTGGACACACCTTCTCATTCAAAGAGGTTGAATTTGTATTATGGCAAGAAAAAAGAAGAAAAAAAAAAACGAGTGGCCATCATTACTTTAAGAAATGAAGGCCAGTCAGTCCAAAAAATTGGGAAAACTTTGAAAGTGTCCCCAAGTGCAGTCACAAGCGCTACAAAGAAACTGGCTCACATGCGGACCGCCCCAGGAAAGGAAGACAGAGAGTCACCTCTGCTGCGGAGGATAAGTTCATCCGAGTCACCGGCCTCAGAAATCGCAGGTTAACAGCAGCTCAGATCAGAGAGCAGGTCAATGCCACACAGAGTTCTAGCAGCAGACACACATCTCTAGAACAACTGTTAAGAGGAGACTGTGTGAATCAGGCCTTCATGGTAGAATATCTGCTAGGAAACCACTGCTAAGGACAGGCAACAAGCAGAAGAGACGCGTTTGGGCTAAAGAACACAATAAAGAAAACTCGCTGAATGAGAAGGTGTGTCCAAACTTTTGGTCTGTACTGTATATATATAAATGTGATATCAGATGTGAAATCATATTTGATATTTCTGTGACGTTGACATTTGTGTAAGGAGTCTTCAGTGTTAGCTCTTTCTAAGAATCCAACGTAAAGCTGTTATTATTTCATATTAGTTAATACAAAACTCTTGAAAACATGAAACGTTTTTGTTAAGAATTTCCGAAGAAAATGTAAGTCTGTTTAGTCGCTGCATCATGTGATTACAGGAACTAGGGCTTCAGAGACTGGCAGTGTTGGTTCTCATTTTCTTATCGGAGTCAGGCACAGGACACCTTTCAGACTCTTGCGCTAATTTGGGACTGAACAGAAGTGTGTCAGACCGTAACGCGTAACCGTGTCCACACTTGTCATCAGTCAATGAAGTTAAGCGCTGCTGTCAGCATAAGATCAGTCCACATATCTGTGTAGGCAGGGTTATAATATTTCCTCATACAATCAACAAGTCAAACTCACCAACTCACATTTTTCTTATGCTCCGGCTAAATGTGTGAAAGCTTGGATCACACATACATACAGGACATGCACCTGTTTTTTCAGAATTTCAGAAATTTTAGATGTAAATAAATGACTGTACAGTACCTATCTATCTATATCTATCTATCTACCTCGCGAGCCAGACTAACCTACACATAGTAGTGAAGCTGAGTGATGCTGAACGACTGATCACTTCCATTGAGAGTCAGTTTGATGGACCAGGACAACCTTATTTTTAACGTATGTTGTTTGACTGATAAAACTGACTACAGTGTTCTTGGTGGTACTGTATGTTGTACAGTATCTACTGTATGAGAGTATATTTCTGAGTGACCTTTTTCAAGTGATAGATACAGTACAAATTTGGAAAGCGTCTAGTCCTGACAAAGTAGATACATACTGTAAATGTACTTTATTCATTTATTGATGGAAAAATATTGTCAAATTCTAAACCGGCACTCAAATGCATATCAAACTCTCATTCCTAAGGCTGTAACGCTATGGCTCCACCACTGAGCCAGAGATCGTCTCTTCAGAGAAAACAGTCACACTCATAAGTGAACTAGTGTACTAGTATACGAGTAAAAAAAAATAATCTAAAATAGAAGTAATATGAAAATATTTTTTTGCTACTTTGAGATCATTAAGGGGGGGGGGGGGGGGGGGAATTAAGAAAGATTTAATGGCCTTTCTAGAGTTCTGTATGTGCACATGCAAACCGGACCATTCCAAAATATGAGGGAATATGCAATGCCATTTTCTAAAGACTTAAATTGCTGATACCTAAAATGAATTCGTAGAATATTGTGTATTTTCAATTAAATACACATTTACATGCAGTGTACATACTGTATAATATGCATAAAACTGTTTCATAGCAAAAGCCTGATTTTAATGATGAAGGTGCACCCTTTAAAATTCATCCATCCATCCATGTAGGAACCTCTGAAATACAAGTAGGGACCATGGAGACCAGTGGTAACCATTGTATTTATTCCCATTTGGTAGGACCTCCGTTCAACATTCACACGCACAATCACACACACATTCACACACTATGGGCAATTTGGGAACACCAATTAATCTAATCTGCATGTCCACCAAGCACGGGGAGAACATGCAGACTCCATGCACACAGACTGGATGCTGTATCAAACCCAGGACCTGGAGGTGTGAGGTGACAGAGCCACCGTGCCACCACCCTTTAAAATGTTTATGTGAAAATTGTCAAAAATCCTCATAACATAGTTTTAATTAAAAGTCCCTGAACAATAAACCAAAAAGCAGTCTTTCACAGACGCTGTAAAATCATCTCACACCCAGCCTGTCTGAGCTGTTGTCTAGGTTGCTGGAATAAAGCAGAATATCATGAACCACCAAAATGCATTCTGCTACACATTTTACTTGGGAGATTTTGCGGTGGAAGCTCGCGCCAGCAACACAGCATGAACGATTAAAAAAAAACTAACTGCAGCGAGTGGCAACGGAGGAGGCTTCAGAGACCTAACTGAACATTTGGGTTTTCCGATATGTCAGGTAGAACCAAAGTTATTATTAATGTTAAAATGCAATTTTTTTTTTTTTTTACCGCTACCGTAATATTGAAATGACGTCACAAAAATGTTGAACTCACAAAATGTTTGTTTTGTTATTATTTTTGAGCGGAGAAACAACAGAAAAACAAACATAAAATCACATGATTATATGTATCGGTGCTATTTCTTTGCATGTGTAACCACATTTTTTGCTCATTTATAGAATCCCTGACCCCTATGTGTAAATGCTCTGGCTTTTAAGATGTCCTAGCAGTAAGAAAAGGTCAGAGGCAGTTTGGAAATACAGTTGCACTTTGGCCTATGAATCTGTTCTGGAGTCGAGTTCTTAAGGTGAAGATTTATATTGTGAAACACATTTCCCATAGGAAATAATGCGAATGCAGATAATCCGATCCAGCCACTCAAAAATAAAAAAATATTACCAATATAACCCATTTTTATCATTATTGTCATATTTACGCATATGGAAAAACAATCAAAAAACATTTAGAAAAGACATGTAAATGAAGTAAAAGTTTGTACCTACACACTAAAAAATGCTGGGTTGTTTTTACTACCCAAACGCTGGGTTGCCTCTGTTGGGTGATATTTCTGGGTTATTTACAGGGAGTTGGGTACTTTTTGTTTAACCCAGCTTGCTGGGTTGGAGTTGGGTTAGCTAGCGACAGCTAACATCACAGATAAGACCGGCCCTCCCCCGAAGTTCACCGGTGTATTCAGTGGCTGTGTCAGCTTCGTCTTTTTTTCTTCCTCCTCACGCATTTAAGAGGAAATGTAAACGTTCAATATAAGGTCTGTATACACACTTTCACTCACCTATGACTGAATTTGTTCACTGTATGTAACATTTATTACTGTTACCGTGCTACACTCAAACTTTCAGCCTGTTCTGTGCTATAGCATGCTAGTTTATCTGACAATGGCTGCTAACTAGCCAAACCAAAACCCCACATGTATATGAAAGAAACTGCAAAAATGTCTGAGCTTTTTAGCTTTCTTTGTAGGATGCTTGCAGGGTGTATGAAGATGGTGAAGTGATGAATGAAAGCTAAACTGTTAACTGTAGTGCCAGCATGACGCTAGCATTTAGCTAAGTTGCTAGCGTTAGCAAACACATAAAATAGCTGAGGTGTTACAAAACATTAATCTTCTTACAAATATGCATACTAGCCAACCCTCTCGAATTTTTCCATAAACTTTTACTTTCTTTCTTTCTAAGGTTGGAACCAACACCGTGGAATATCTGTCAGTCGAGGCCGTACACCTACATCCTGATGTTGGGAGATAATGACCAGCACTGCTCTCAGGCATTAGTGCTTCTCAGTAATAGTATCGTAATGATGTCGCTCTTGAACTTGTTTTGTATTATCTGATCTTGTGCTTTTGAAAAATAAATATTTTTCTATGTTTTGTACAATTAATTGGGTGTTGTTTATTGCATATATGTATGGTTTGCAAAACTTAGTGTTTTCTTTTGTAATAGACCAGTATATCAAAGTAATTTAACTGTTTTACCCATAGACATGTAAAACATAAAAATAATAATAACCTATTTGTGAGGTAAAATTAACTCAGCAGTATAGTTAAATATGACCTAGAATTTGGATTGAATATTTGACCCATTTTGCTGGGTTAAATTAACCCAGCATGTAGTTGGTCCAATATTTATCCAGAAGCTGGGTTAAACACAACCCAGTTTGGGTTGTTTTTAACCCAGCATTTTTTAGAGTGTAAGTTTGAATAAATTATGATTCCTTGGCACCGGCTGCTTTAAAAACAAAACTGAGAGTGGGTATCCTTTTTTTCTCGCTAACATTTTTGGTACACATGGTGCTATAGTATGTCTTCACAAAATGTAAAATAAAAAAAAAGAGAGAAAAAAAAACTCACTTCGCTTTGCCATTCCACTGATTCAAACGATGCAGATTTTCAAGTAGTGAATTCAATTAATTTAAGTGTTTAAAAGTTAGAAAATGTGCACAATAATTTAGCGATTTAAACAATAAAATTCAGATATACCTTTAGATCCCAAATGAGCAAGCCGGAGAATATTGCATTAAGGAGAATCTCCTTGAGTAACATGATGAAGAATATATACAGTACAGCATAAGCAGAATGTAAATAAGAGTCCTGGGTTTAAGCGCATACAGTACTATATGTAATAATATTTGTATTTGTTGATCAGTGATGGAAACCGGAAGGTCTCTCCAGCGCTTTTCCTGGCTGATGATGCCGCACGTCGCTATGACTGAATTATCACTTTCTGAACCAAAACCATGGATTCAGAGTGATTACATTCACACATTTCACATTACACCCTCAGAATTATGAGTTCGTCCCCGAAGCAGCCCCGGAGACCATTAAATAACAAACAGTGCTGAACATGCTCCTGCTTTGGCTCGTGCTCATGTATAAATCATTAAAAAAAAAAAAAATCCAATAATGCCCAGCTTTTGAAGAGGCCTGTAAAAGAGGAGGTCGCATTGTCGTATTGCTGGAGAAAAGATGCACTGGAGGTGATCGTTAGGATGGGCGGAAGAGACATAGTGCTGAGAGTCGTTGAGGAAAAGGTACATGGTTTCCGCTGATAACCCGGAAATTTACTGTTCGGTGTCGTGGAGATGACTGCAGCTCTGCATCGCTATCAGGAGAGAAAACTATCCTCGCTGTGCAGTAAAACACACGGCTAGTGCGGTCACACTCCTGTTTTTAAAAAAATGCAGAATGTGCAGTTTGTCCCATGAACAGGACAAGGCTTTGTGTGTGTGTGTGTGTGTGTTTGTTTTTGTGAAACAACCTTGTCACCACCAGGTAATTCATCCTCACAGGTGGATGCACAGTAAAAAGTACAATATACTGTATGGACGAAAAATATTTGGCCAAACCTGCAATGACATTGCATACAAACACATAGACTTCAATATGGAGTTGGTCCTAGTTTTGCAGCTACAATCTAAGACAGCTTTCAAAATGAACTGTTGTTTGCAGTTCATCCCAAAGGTGCCCGATGGGGTGGAGGTCAGGTTCCCCAAACTGTAGCCACAATGTTGGAAGCATAGCATCGTCCTGGTAGATGGTAGGCATTGAGATTGCCCTTCACTGGGGATGAGGCGCCTGATTGAAACACCTGAATTCAATAATGAATTAAACAGGTTTGACCAAATACCTTTGCCCATATAGTCTATGTGCTACTCTACTTTTATGAATGAAATCATAAAATAATAGATACTAGTTGTTTCTGGTTACTGAGATTAAAGTAAGGGATGGAATTAGGATTAGGTATAGAATAAACATGCTCCTACTCATATTATTACATACTGTAGTTGTATACCAGGGATGCAACCAATAATGTGTTCTAAACAGATGGAGAGACAAACAGAAAGTGCACTACTGGATATGTTTGGCCACACGGTGGCTTAGTGGTTAGAGAGTTCAATCCCTGTCCGTTTGCATGTTCTCCCCGTGCTTGGTGGGTTCCCTCCGGTTATTGCGGTTTCCTGCCACAGTCCAAAGACATGCAGATTAGGCAAATTGGTATTTGCACTGAGTCAATGGAGAGAGACTGGAGGTAGCTTCCCTTTCTTTTCTTTTTTTTTAAAAAAAAAGTAAAGATTAGGCATTCAGAAAAGTTTTATAGTATTATATCTTTATCTTTATAGTATTGTCTAAATGTGATTCGTCAGAATCATGTCAGTGACAGCCAGTGTGCAGTTCGCTTCCCTTGGGAAAAACCAAACAGGAGCTACGGTCATACCGCCAACAAACTCTGAAGCCAGACGCCCTTCTATTGTAGATCACCATTAGCAAACGTTACAAAGTGCAGATACAGTAAGGAGGATAAAGATTCAGAACAGCACACACAACCACAACAGCACAACCTAGACAATATGATAACGTAAATTCTATTTCATTTTAACCAACTATACAAACATAGGCAAAGAAATAGGTACAGCACAGTGTATCAGCACAGATACACATGATCGCATGTTTTTATGGTTGCTTTCAGTTGTTTCTAAGACCAAAAATGAATAATAATATGCCCATTTTGAGAGTTCTACTTTTTCGCAACATCATTCCCATATTCCGGTACCGTGCCACTGTGTATTTTGATACGATTGTAAATTAAATGAAAGGTTCCTGCTTCTTTTGTTAACTATTGAATCGTTGCCTGGTGACACGGTGCTGTAGTGGTTAGTGCTTTCGATTCCCGGCCAGGCTCGATTCCCGTCTCTGTTTGCATGTTCTCCCAGTGCTTGGTGGGTTTCCTCCGGGTACTCCGGTTTCCTCCCACAGTCCAAAGACATGCAGTTTAGGCTAATTGGTGTCTCTAAATTGCCTGTAGTGTGAGTGAGCGTATGTGTGTGTGCCCTGCGATGGATTGGCACCCTGTCCAGGGTGAACCCCGCCTTGTGCCCTAAGTCTCCTGGGATAGGGGGATAGTCTCCAGGCCCCCTGCGACCCTGAATACGGGATAAAGCAGTATAGACGATGTCTGGTTATGCATTTGGAAGGGGAGTTAAGAGCATAAATGTCATTGTGTGAGTGTCAGTAAAAGAGTGAGTTTGCATATGCACAGATGTGTAGCAGCAAGTTTCGGGATAACAGGCATCAACATAATGCATTTTTTTTTTTTTTTTCGTAAAATCTCTAGAAGTTCGTCTGATTACAGTGCATTCAGTGGTAAAGTGGTGATGTATGATGTACTAAACACACACACACACCCAAACACACACACACACACACATACACACACACACAGACAAACAGACAGTAATAAAATAAAAAATGACAGAGGTCGTCTAATTTGGCTTTGTTAAAAATGTTTTCCACGCCACACCACTGATATGATTGTAATCCATTAGCCAGAAAAATCATGAAAAAAAAAACAGCAAAGAGAGTTAAAAACTATTTTTAGACTAAAGCAAACAAACAAAAAAAAAAAGGAATGCTGTTGTCTTTCCTTATCAGACGTGGCTTGATTAACTAGAATGATTTAACGTCCTTGAACAGAAGGTCAGATTGTCAGTCTGCTGTGGCCACACACCCTCAATGCCAATCCATTAAAAACAAATCACAATGGTTTCAGTTGACAATCACATGATGGAGGGAAACTGACACGGGGATGTCTTGTAGGTATTCAAGTTGGTGTGTGTTATTAAAGATTTTTTAAAAGATGTTTTAAAATCTCTGTGTGTGTGTGTGTGTGTGTGTGTGTGTGTGTGTGTGTATATATATATATATATATATATATATATATATATATATATATATATATATATATAAATTAGATAAATAAATACACACTCCATATATATATATATATATATATTGGCTAGAGGGTGGAATGTGTATTTATTTATGTAATTTTTATTTAGCCCTAGGCTTACTTGAGATCTTTATATAATACAGAGGGAATGCAGACATCGGAGTTTAGGTTGTGTTTGGTCAAAACTGTCAAAAAGAAATTAATTTCATGGGAATCTGTGTTTTAACTTGCCTGAGAGGAAGTCGATTTAAAATGCTACCCAGCAACAGTCTTGCTGGACGGTAAATCATTCTGGGAAGACTGCCCAAAAAATGAATGTATGCTTTTTTTTTTTAAGAGGAGCAACACCACACTGTAAGTTATGTATAGCGCATCAAAGTACACATATGAGTACATGATTCTTTTACACTTAACAGCATGGTTTTCACACTTCTGCTCACCACTATTATTATTATTGTTATTATTATTATTATTATTATTATTATTATTATTATTATTATTATGAGAGGCGTTCCCACCAGGACATTTGAATAACAGCACACAGTTATGTGAGCAAAAACTCCCTTTCTTTCTCTATATAATCCCCTGCTACACTAATGCACTTGCATCCCAGTGTTTCACTAGTGCGTGAATGCCATCAAGGTAGACGGTTTTCTCAGTACGTCAGAGCCATTGATCGGCCTGCCTGCATCACGTCTGAAATCACGTCAGGCCTCCCAGGAATTCCTTTAATGGTTCAAACATGTGGAAATGGCTTGAAGCATGGTCAGGACTTTATGGGGCTATGATGTGGCAATAACTCCCAGCCGAGTTCCTGTAATGAGCAAGTGGTGTTGGTGAATGATTGTGTGTACAGTACAGTTCCCACAGACAGATGCATCTCTTCTGCAAGTTATCTGTCGATTTTCAAGGACCTGGCACTCCACTCGCTGCATGTTGACGAGAACGAATGCAGCGAGCTTAGAGCCACGTCATCATTCACTAACTTCTCTAAAATGTTTGCAGCATTCAGATGTTTTACTGCGGCTGAAAATCTCATCACCGCACCGTGCCAAGCAGGATGAATTTAAACACAGATCTCACTTGGGCTTCTGTAGAAATGTATGTGCGCGTAGCCATACCCAGTTGCATCAGTTAACATTCAAATAGGAAATAGGCAGCTGTGCTCGGTGAAGCACGGCATGATGTTGCAGAAACAGAGGTCAGGGTTCATAGTTATGGTACTGAAAACATCATGCACCAGGCAGCTCTGGGCCACTGAAGCACATTTCCTAATACACTGTATTTATCATAAATTGACTGTTGCAATCTAGTCAGTACAAACTGTAAGTGTGTTTGGGGGGGGGGGGGGGGGGGGGGGAGTACTTTGATTCACAGGTTCATTGACCCTGTCCTGTTGACCTAAAAGTGTTTGCTTATAGTGTATAAGCATTCTTATGTTACATTAAAACATTACATTTGCATTACATTTGACGATCTGCATGACACATTTTGCAGTTAGGCTCAAATGGATGCCCTAACAATGCTCAGTATTTGCATAGAACCAAAGCTGCATGCTACAGATAATATGCTAATATGCTAATACCCATTTGACTTCTGGGCCAGATGACGTGAGGGGAGGACCCTTTGGATTGGAATGCATCTTAACTTTGACAGAAAGCCAAAAGGGATGAGAAAGCTCCCTCATCTAATAAGATGAATATGATACATATTACTGTAGTAATGGATATTTCTACAGGGATTGTGCGGCACTTTAGCCTGGGCCCAAAAGGGAATAGATGATAAGACAGGCAGCAATGCTTTTTTTCTTGTTGGCTTTGTCTTATTTTATTAATTTGGCAAAGTAGTCATCTGGAGTCTTCATAGCACAAATGGGCCAAAACTGCAAATTAAAGTATGGCAGGAAAACTTCAGACAAGATGCTATGGTACTGGATGGGCTACCTACTTCTGGGTGGCAAAAGGGACATTACTGGACATTACTTACTGGATGCCAGTGCCAAAGCATTCAAAACCAATCATGGAAGCATATTAGCAGGAACACACACATGATAACATTATGTTACTGTAAGTTAAACAACACTTACAGTGGAAGTAATTGCTTCTAAGTTGTTCCCTGAACCATCTGTGATGTGTTTCACTGCTAACACAAGCCACAAGGCTAACGTTGTAAGTCACTCTGGAGAAGAGCGTCTACCAAATGCCTAAATGTAAATGGAAAACAAGGCAGAATCCCGAATCACTCTCTAGCCGCTCATCAAGGGTACTACTTTGTGCATGGAACATGTGGTCGTACACCAGGAATAATTCACTAGCTTTCTGTTTTATGCTAATTGTGAATATGCTCATAGTATTAGTTAACGTTGCCTGTACATCTTTAATGAGGCATAAAGAACAGCATATTTCATTAGAGGTCGTGGTGGGTCAATCGGTTAAGGCTGTGGGTTACTAGGCTACTGATCAGAAGGTCAGGTGTTCAAACCCAGCACCAGAAGACTTCCTCTGTTGAGTCCTTGAGCAAGACCCTTGACCTTATCTGTTCCCTGTAAATAACTGCCACGGAAACAGCATTATACTGTATATCCATTGCCCGATGTGCCGGGTGGCATGTAGACAGAACCATCTCTTTTTCAACAGAAGTACTGATTGAGCTAATGCTAATGCTGGCAAGCGCTACCAAGTCCAGGAAGAATGACATATCCGTACACCGTCTGAGGTTATCATGTTATGACAACAAATCAAACTTAGCACTTGATAGCTTCTGTTCTGCTGAATATGTTGTTCACAAGCATGTGAAATTGCTAAAGCTATCAATTACACTTTGTGTAAGAAATAGAGATGCAGCACAACACTATCTGTGTCTGATCAGTGCTTTAAATATCTGCATCCGTAGCTGTCTTTAAACTGGAGGTTGCTATATTTGAAAGTGTTAAAGTTTTTTTTTTTTTTTTTTTTTCCCACCCTATGTCGATCTTACTGTAACATTATGGACCAGAGACACTGGGGGAAAAACAAGGCTACTGCAAATTCACAAAATACTGTATAACACAAGAATTTAAATAATCTAAATGTATTCAAACGCTGAGAGTTCCTCAACCTCAGCTTCATCATTTGAGTTGATATTCAATCGAAATGTCTCAGATGTCTCCAGGAACTTTGTTGAAAAATTTCTCTGGGAATCTAGTGTGACTGCGTGAGCTTTGCAAATCCAGGAATGGCTTATAGTAGAGTACAGTAGTTTACAGTACACTACTATAGTAGCTATATACAGTACAGACCAAACGTTTGGACACACCTTCTCATTCAAAGAGGTCGAATTTGTATTATGGCAAGAAAATAGCAGCTAAGTGAAGAAAAAAAACGAGTGGCCATCATTACTTTAAGAAATGAAGGTCAGTCAGTCCGAAAAAATTGGGAAAACTTTGAAAGTGTCCCCGAGTGCAGTCACAAAAACCATCAAGCGCTACAAAGAAACTGGCTGACATGCGGACCGCCCCAGGAAAGGAAGACCGAGAGTCACCTCTGCTGCGGAGGATAAGTTCATCCGAGTCACCAGCCTCAGAAATCGCAGGTTAACAGCAGCTCAGGTCAGAGAGCAGGTCAATGCCACACAGAGTTCTAGCAGCAGACACATCTCTAGAACAACTGTTAAGAGGAGACTGTGTGAATCAGGCCTTCATGGTAGAAGATCTGCTAGGAAACCACTGCTAAGGACAGACAACAAGCAGAAGAGACGCGTTTGGGCTAAAGAACACAATAAAGAAAACTCTTTGAATGAGAAGGTGTGTCCAAACTTTTGGCCTGTACTGTAGTAGATATTGAAAGTTGGAAATCTCCTCTGACACACGTTCTGACAAAACCTACCACATGGCTGAGACTCAGTGCCGCTGCTAGTCAAAATGAGAGCCTTTATATTATAATGAATATATTATTGTCATATTATTTTTATTTAACAACAATGATGAATTATGGAATGCATGTACCATAAATGTACAAGTCAATATTCTTGCAATGCATTAAAATGAATATGTGTTCAGCAGTAATCATATGAAGTGACAGCTCAATAAATAAAATATTACATTTATGAAGAGATTCATATTCACTTACAGTTCATCCATTGTAATAAATTCAATCCTTAGAGGCTTAAGTTATAGATATTAGACTTATATCGGAATAGTTGCACTTGGGACTGCTCGTTTTTTCTCCTCTGGGAACGATCAGGGGATCAATACATCGCTTTCCACCTAAAACATCCAGCTAAAGCTAAACAAAGACCAAAAAAAAAAAAAAGAAAGAAAGAAAGAACACCTGATCCACTGATACCAACAAATGGAGAAGGTCGAGCACGGCAATGTCAGAGTAAAGCTTGCCACAGAGCAGACCGAGGACATCAGGCTGACATTGGAGATGACATCTGTCCCCTGGTTGGTTTTTCTTCTTTTACAGAAGAAATATCATTTACAAGATTAAGGCTACAATTTCACTTCTTCAGCAGACTCTGAAGTAAAGTAGAACTTAAAGGGAGAGTTTGGGGTTTTTCAAGTCTGTCTTACATCAAAATGATGACAAAAAGGTAATATTGTTCGGCTTTTCATTCCAGTACTGTATATTTTGGCGCATACTGTACTTGTATGCACCAAAATACACAGTGCTGAAATAAAAAGCCGAACAATATCTGTGAGTTTATTTCTCCTGAAAGAATCTAACATACACACTATACGCATGTTGATTTACCACGGTATGTAAGTAAGCGTTTGAAGTGTGTGTGTGTGTGTGTGTGCACCGCCTCGCTGTAGATAGTGTTCATATCATTCATGCAGATTCTCAAACATATCCCGGTTGCTTCAGACTCCTGGGTATAAGAGGGAATTGTTCTGACACCTTTTTTAAACTCGTAATGGTATGCCCTGGATTGACTACTGTATGACCCTGGATAGAGTTACTAATGGTGGATGTAATAATAAATAATAATAGAGTTGGATGGATGGATGGATGGATGGATGGATGGATGGATGGATTATTTCACCTTCCTGCTGCAGTGAGTATCTCACATAGCTTTTCTATTTCCATATCAAGACTTCACATCCTGTTAACTTTCAAATCAATCCATAGTATTTACCTTTCCTCTATATGGCCAAGGTACTACTCTACTGTAATATATCAAAAGTTTAATGTCAGAATGCCTGTGTCAGCTAGTATCACTGTTGCTACTAGAGAGTGATTGGTTTTGCTTTAAAGTCTGGCTTTTCAAACAGTTTCTGTCCTATATATGCCATGTTAAAATTGTAAGAATCACTTGATCACCTTCATCTTCCTTCTTCCAATTAGTGACCATCATTCCGATGAGAGATTCCTACTTAACGGTTTTTACATCCAATACGATATTCGTTTACATGCTCAAAGCATTTAATCCGTATATATTTTCAATTTATGGATTTGATTAGGCTTCAAATATTTTTTGTTGGTTAAAATAATTGAGTCTTATCTACACTTACAAAGTCAGAAAGATTGGTGTAAAAATGTTGTTCTCATTGAGCTTATAGTCAGGAATGGACAAAAACTTTCCTTCTAGGAAACTCATTGAGTAACCTAATGTTACCCCCCATGTTGGGCAAAGATGCAGGAAGAACTTATTCATTCCAACAAGAGAGAAACAATCAAATAAAGTGTTTTTACCTGCCTGATATTTACCTATTTTCATTCAAATTGAAAATTCGTTCTGATCAGGCCGGCTCGGGTCAGACAGTTCCGCCCGAGGTTTTTACTGTACATGATGCAGTTTTATCCATATTTGGCTATTATTCCCATCATTAGTGGAATATTAGGGTCCAAGTAAACACACTTTACGTGTCTTGGACGAATACCTCAGTGAAAAAAAAAAAAAAAAAAAACTGCCCTGGTTTATGTGTTTGTCTCTCCTGCATGTCTCAGCCCAGTAAACAGAAACATCGCACCTGCAACAACTTGAGGAAGTTGTTTTTCTTTGAATGGTTGGTAATGGCTGTGTAAGCTCGAGTGCACACACTTTACAGTGAGTCTTGGGAATGGCCTTTTGTTCAACTCATTCAATGCTCGAGTGCTTCATCAAATTGAGGGCACGACTCAACAGTTTCTCAGTCACAATATTACACCTGTTTGTTTTGTTTTTTGTCGTTGTTACGGGAAAACATGATAGCTTACCCTTATGAGCCGTATTAATCTTTCTCTGATGTGCTTTGAGTGGCATGTTTTGAGAGAAAAACTGATTAAAACAGGCAGGAAAGCAATTCAGGTTGACTCAGGTGTTTAACATGTACACACGTGGACAAAATTGTTGGTACCCTTCGGTCAATGAAAGAAAAACTCACAATGGTCACAGAAATAACTTTAATCTGACAAAAGTAATAATTTTTAAAAATTCTATGAATGTTAACCAATGAAAGTCAGACTCATGGAACAGGCCTGGACAAAAATGATGGTACCCCTAGAAAATACTGAAAATAATGTGACCAAAGGGACATCTTAATTCAAGGTGTGTCCACTAATTAGCATCACAGGTGTCTACAATCTTGTAATCAGTCAGTGGGCCTATATATAGGGCTCCAGGTAGTCACTGTGTTGTTTGGTGACATGGTATGTACCACACTCAACATGGACCAGAGGAAGCGAAGGAAAGAGTTGTCTCAGGAGATTCGAAAGAAAATTATAGACAAGCATGTTAAAGGTAAAGGCTATAAGACCATTTCCAAGCAGCTAGATGTTCCTGTGACTACAGTTGCACATATTATTCAGAAATTTAAGATCCATGGGACTGTAGCCAACCTCCCTGGACGTGGCCGCAGGAGGAAAATTGATGACAAATCAAAGAGACTGATAATCCGAATGGTAACAAAAGAGCCCAGAAAGACTTCTAAAGAGATCCAAGGTGAACTTCATGCTCAAGGAACATCAGTGTCAGATCGCACCATCCGTCGTTGTTTGAGCCAAAGTGGACTACATGGGAGACGACCAAGGAGGACACCATTGTTGAAAACAAATCATAAAAAAGCCAGACTGGAATATGCCAAACTACATGTTGACCAGCCACAAACCTTCTGGGAGAATGTCCTATGGACAGATGAGACAAAAATGGAACTTTTCGCCAAGGCACATCAGCTCTATGTTCATAGACGGAAAAATGAAGCATATCAAGAAAAGAACACTGTCCCTACTGTGAAACATGGAGGAGGCTCTGTTATGTTCTAGGGCTGCTTTGGTGCATCTGGCACAGGGTGTCTTGAATCTGTGCAGGGTACAATGAAATCTCAAGACTATCAAGGGATTCTAGAGAGAAATGTGCTTGCCAGTGTCAGAAAGCTGGGTCTCAGTCGCAGGTCATGGGTCTTGCAACAGGACAATGACCCAAAACACACAGCTAAAAACACCCAA
Organism: Clarias fuscus; assembly: GCA_030347435.1. Classification (NCBI taxonomy): domain Eukaryota; kingdom Metazoa; phylum Chordata; class Actinopteri; order Siluriformes; family Clariidae; genus Clarias; species Clarias fuscus. Next base: position 31,549,584 of record CM059213.1, read on the forward strand.
GAATGGCTAAGAGGAAAACATTCGACTATTCTAAAGTGGCCTTCTATGAGCCCTGACCTCAATCCTATTGAGCATCTTTGGAAGGAGCTGAAACATGCTGTCTGGAAAAGGCGCCCTTCAAACCGGAAACAACTGGAGCAGCTTGCTCATGAGGAGTGGGCCAAAATACCTGCAGAGAGGTGCAGAAGTCTCATTGACAGTTACAGGAATCGTTCGATTGCAGTGATTGCCTCAAAAGGTTCTGTAACAAACTATTAAGTTAGGGGTACCATCATTTTTGTCCACGTGTGTATATAAATATAACTGGCCTCGCACCTCCAGGGTCGGTGTTCTATTCCCACCTTGTGGAGTTTTCCCGTGCTTGGAGGTTTCCTCTGAGTAATCTGGTTTCCTCCCGCAGTCCAAAGACAAGCAGATTAGATTAATTGCCATTCCCAAATTGTCCATAGTGTGTGTGTGTGTGTGTGCGTGTGTGTGTGTGTGTATACCCTGCCCAGAATGTACACCGCCTTGTGTGCCTTCCAAGTCTCTTGGAATAGGCTCAATGCCCCTGTCGCCCCGTACATAGGACAATTGGTATAGAAGATGAATGAATGAATGCTAATATGAGATTCCATTACACCACATTTCTAAGGATTATACAGTTGTTTTCAGTCCACTTTATCCTGTATTCAGGATTGCGCAAGGCCTGGAGCCTATCCCAGGAGGTTTCGGGCATGAGACATACACACTATGGGCAAATTGGGAACGCCAATTAGCCTAATCTGCATCTCTTTGGACTGTTGGAGAAACCTGAGTACCCAGAGGAGAGCCACCAAGCACGGAGATAACATGCACACAGAGACAGGAATCGTGCCTGGCCGGGAATCAAACCCGAACCCTGGAGGTGCAAGGCGACAGCGCTAAGCACTATACCACCAGCTCATTAGCGTCAATATTTTTCAAAAAAGAAAAAAATGCCTGTTAATACTGTTGACTGATGATGTATGAAGATGAATAAAGAGCATTGTTTTTCCTGCTCCAAAAGCATATGATCCAATCTATTGGGATCGATATTAAATTAGACTTTTAAAGTAAAGCCTTTATTTTGTCACATATACATTACAGCACAGTGAAATCCCTTCTTCGCATATCCCAGTGCAACTGGGGTCAGAGCGCAGGGTCAGCCATGGTACAGCGCCGCTGGAGCAGATAGGGTTAAGGGTCTTGCTCAAGGGCCCAACAATGGCAACCTGGCTGAGCTGGGAATCGAACCGCCGATCTTCCGATCAGTAACTCAGTGCCTTAGCCCTCTGAGACACCACTGCCCTTTTTTATAATTTTTATAATTTGACAAAGAGTTTGGATGAACATTTGAGGTTTCAGAGGGTTTGGCCGATATGACCTAGGAAGATACATCTTCTACGAGAGTAAAGTGATGGCAGAGCATAACATGAGCTGTCTGGAGTTTTCTCCTTTCTTTTTTAACTGCTAATCATATATAATGTATGTGCACCTTTTAGCCTTGCACTTCAAAGTACCCTTGCATCCCAAGGAGGCTTCCTTGGCTGGCTTCCCGGAGCCCATGATACCATCAGTGTTCGACCGCACCAACGAAGATCATTTTACATATGTTAATGAGCATGGTGCAAGTCCAGCAACAGGTCGACGTGTTTAATGTTCCAAGTACGCCGTCATGCTAACTAGCAGTTTAGCCACCTGCGGGGTTTAGAGAAACCGCTCTTCCACAACAGCCTGACAGGCGCCAAAGGGAATTCAATAGCAGTGGCTGTTGAGGAAATGGACATAATGCATTTCTTTGCAGAGGGCAAAGCAAAGTAGAGCATGATTACAGCCAAGTGGAAGCCAGGCAAGGCAAGTCCGTCCGTCAAATCTGTAAGTGCATCAGAGCCTTTGATAATCAGGGATCCGAATGCGGCAATCAGGGAACAGGCATCACCCTTGAGGATCTGTCCAACAGAAGTACTATAAAGTTAATAAATAGTGCATTATTTTTGCTTCTACTTTCAATTCTGTAAACCACACAAACTGTATTCATCTTCATTCCATTTTTTTTTTTTTTTTACGGCTTTCTCATTTCCTGTCTGATTCTGCATGATCATTTTATCGGTAAGTAAGACGAATAAGAGGCCAGCAAGGTGTTGTTTAAAAGTGCCCCATGCGCCTATCCCCGGCATGCCCCAGAACATGGTGAAGCTCATAAAGAAGTGAATAATTGTTCCACATTTTGTACTTCACCACGATATTGTGCTTCATCACACTACTCGGTCCTGCTGCATCGCCTCTCTCTCTCTCTCTCTTTTTGTTTTCCATTTGTCCCACTTATTTCAGGGTTTGCATCAGACTGAATTCCTGTCAATAAAAAGAGAGCTAAATGTCCTGGAAGGCAGGCGAACACTGAAGTTATTATCTAAAGCAAGAAAGCGCTGCTTCAGCTCCAGCTAAATGACAGGCCGTAAAGAGAGAGACACGGGGGAAAACAAAAGACAACTCCAACTGGGAGATTAAAAAGAGATGCTTAAAAAACGATAAAGAAATTGAAATCGTAAACACCCGTAATACAATACAATACAGTATAATAACATAGTTCTACCAACGCCAGCGCTGGATGTTCTATATTCTTGTTTCTATAATAAAAAAAAATGGAAACAAAATTTCCTTCCAAGGGACATGTATGTTAGACAGTCTGCATCATTTAATGATAAAAGTTATTATTTAACAATGGAAAGTTTATTTTTATTTTTTTTACGGAGGTGCTTCTTTAACATTTATGGAAGAAGTATATAGAGTCAGCACTTCAACTTAAAGTTTTCACCATAGGAACGTCTAATGACTGAGAATGTTCTGCTTTTTGCGGTTTTTCTCACAAACCCAACGTGAGTAAGGTTACTCCATAACTTTTTTTTCCATTCTTCTTTTGTTTCAAGATTATAATGTAGTTAGCTAAACGGCACATTCCTGGTTAGACCTACAGATAGTTCCAGTTATACTTTAGTCTAAGTATGCGCACTTATCGTCATGTGCACTTATCGTCATTCCACTCCACAACGTAGCATGCATTTGTAATTTTTAATAATTAAAACCAATTTCATTTCTCGTGGCCACCATGGTGGCATAGTGGTTAGCACTGTCGCCTTGCACCTCCAGGGTCTGGGTTCGATTCCCATCTCTGTGTGCATGGGGTTTGCATGCTCTCCGCGTGCTTGAAGGGTTTCCTTCAGGTAATCCGGTTTCCTCCTCCAGTCAAAAGATCTGCAGATTACGCTCCCAAATTGCCCGTAGTGTGTGAATGAGAGTGTATGTGTGTGCCCTGCGATGGATTGGCACCCCGTCTCCTAACTCCAGGTCCTGGTATACAGGCCCCCCCCGCGACCCTGAATACAGGATGAAGCGGTATAGATGATGAGTGAGTGAATGAGTGAGTGAGGGATTATGAAAAATGTATTCACTTGTAATGCACAGGAAATCAACTGATCACTGGTCATCTCATCAGTACAGCCCCAAGAATAAGAAAAAGCATTAAAATGCTAGATAAGGTTAAATAAGGTACGTACACAAAGCATTGTACAGTACCTGTAAACCCGTGCTTCTTAAAGTGCTGGGTGTAAGAGGAATAAATAAATGCACAACCTATAATGTTTAATTACTTATACATACTGTAGATCCTGCGCTGGGGACATTTTAGATGAATCAGGACAGAACCACAGTAAAGATTTTTAGATAAGTGTTGTTGAGGGAGGAGATGGGAAGAGAAAGAGATTGCAGGTTATAAAAACAGTTTAACTAGAAATAAAGTGAACCTTCAAGTGTGGACCTCTCCCAAACTTCCGTTGTTTCATTACTTATATCTTGTTTTGCCATTGAATTTGTGCCCCAACTCTGGCCAGATACATAATTCAAACCTAATAGCATTTACTCACTGTCTATACTGCTTTGTCCTGTATACAGGGTCGCTGGCGGGAGGGACCTGGCCAGGAATCAAACCCAGACCCCGGCGGTGCATGGCGACAGTGCTAACCACTACACTACCGTGCCATCATTTAATAACGCGTTTGTTTGTTTGTAGTGGTACTTTTATCAGCGCCATAGTAGGGTGCTCGCCATCATTTCAGCTAACCTTAGCTGATTAAATAACTCATTCATTTATTCATTCATTTTCCATACTGCTTATCCTGTACAGAAGCCAATCTCAGGAGACTTCAGGCACAAGGCGGGTGCAGGTTGCTTATCCATCACAGGGCACACACACACACACACACACACACACATACTGTGCACTCACACACTCATTCATGCCTCTACTCTGCATGTCGTTTAATTGCTTAAGGAAACCCACCAAGCATGGGAGAACACACAAACTCCAGACACACACACAAAACAAGGTGTAAGGCCACAGTGCTAAGATTATGCCACTATGCTACCTGATTAAATAACTTGCATGTGCAATTGTACTGTTTATTTTATCTTTCTTCCTATTATGTACAATATTCTTCAATCTACATACTTCTTTTTCATATAGCAATACAAGACAAAAAGTTATCCTATCCTATTCTATATTATTCTCTTCTGTTTTGGGCACTGGCATTGCAGCTGCTCAGATGTACAGTACAGTATAATGGGATAAACGTAAGCCGCTTTGGATAAAGGCATCTGCCAAATGTTGTAAATGAAAGCTGTTGTGTTCTAGTTTTTTTTTTTTTTTTTTACATTGTATTTACAGTACACTTTATAATTTCAGTAATGTATTGCAAAGCACACTTTTCCAGTTTCCTGTTCCGAAAACGTTTCTGCTTTTAAAGGCGTCTGAATATAGAATTCCCCATTTTAACCTCATCTGTCGGAACTGACTTTTAACTTGACCGTGAGTACAGTATTGAAAAACCAGGGGGGAAAAAATCACATAGCTGATGGTACGCACTTACAATTAAAATGCCCTCGGAGAAACGCTGATGTGGCACATTCTCACCAGAAATTCATCATAACTGTATATTGGAAAGCATTATTAATACAGGTGCATGCTTCACTCACTTTAGGAAGACCGAAATACTGCAGTTTTTCTTGCAAAGCAAGACTTCAAATACGATTTTATAATATTTATTTCAATTAAGAAAATCTGAAGAAGAAAAAAATGAGACCATGAAGCAGAGAGAGAGAGAGAGAGAGAGAGAGAGAGAGAGATGCAGGATGGTGAAAACGTGAACGAATAATATGGAAAGATGATGAAGAATGAATGTGGCTCTATGGAAAGGTCATGAAGTGAAAAATAGATTCCTGACTGCTTCTCTTATATAGTCTGATGGAGCAGATGAAACCTATCTGTTATGATGACTGCAGCGGAGGACGCTAGCAAGGGGAGATCCATATCTACTCTATCACATAAGTGATGGGCCCCGTCTGAAGCAAAATCGCTTTTAAGGGAGGAAAGCCAAGGACAATTTACTGAATTTTTTAAAAGCCTGATCATGGTTGCTTTAAAGGCTATAATGTTGCAGAGGGTGACTCCTTCTACTCCTTGCTGACAGTAAAGACACAAATTTTAAAATGACTCTTGAGAAAAAAATATATTTTGCACTGCTTTTACAATAGTACAGATATATAAAACTCAGATATATAAAAATGCAGAAAAAATGCCTTCTTTATATAATTTCACTGTATTAATTAAGTTGGAATTCTGTATAATTATAAATGTAAAACATAACTGTCTAGTCACTGTGATTGGCCAATATATATATATATATATATATATATTTATTTATTTATTTATTTATTTTCCTCTACTGTACATTTTCACATATACTGTACTTTTATACGCTGCATGGCCAAAACAACCCCTAATATTTTATTCAACGTCCTTTAACTTTTGAATACGCAATGTGGAGCCTAATTCATCTGTGAAAACGCACCATTTTCCAGTTGCTCCCAGAACCACTATTTCACAATTTGAGTCCATCACATCACAGGGAAGAACAGATGTGATAACCGGGGCATTCAGTACTTTCAGATCGTCAGCTGACTTTAGTTTATTGCCACATGATGTTGCTGAGTCTGGACCTGAGCAACTGATGCAATCATAGATCATAACCGATTACAGTGAGCACTATGCATAATGGGTCGAATCAGACTACATGACTTTTTGCATGTCTTTATGCTTATTAGGAAAATGAAGGCTTTTGTTCTGATTTGTCTCAATAACAAGCTGTTTTCTTATAGCCACACAGCTGTTTAGTCCCAATTCTGTGAGTTCTCATCGCATTCTGCGTGTGTGTATGGAAATGGCTTACTTTCATTATTACCCCTAGCTCTGATTTCTACTGTCCATGTTTTACAAGGCAACTTCCCCAAGAGTTTAAGTGATCTTAAACTAAACTAACTCGGTGAATACGACCGAAGTGACCAGCGCTATCCTTACAGGTTTCAAACAGTTCAATAATTTCACCGTTATGAGGATCCGTGTATTATATACTGTTCATTAGATTATATAAATTAATACAGTAAAACTGACAAAAGCTGGAGGCCAACACTGTTTTCTCATTTGTTTCGATTATGGAACACAAAAGCCTTCAACTGACCACAAATTAAAATGTACCAATGGTTTAACTTTTTTTTTTTCCACACACTCATCAATCATACCCGCAAAAACCAAACGGATGGTAGAAGCTGCTGTTATCAGACTCCAATAGAAGGAAGAGTAATGTCCTGAGGGATATCTGTGGTATCTGGGCTATAGCTTTATGTCCAACCTTCACCTAACCAAAGTGTACAGTGTATATATATATATATATATATATATATATATATATATATATATATATATATATATATATATATATATATATAAAATGTTTTTGTTATTTATTTATTTATTTTACATTGTATTCACCGTACACTTTATAATTTCAGTAATGTGTTGCAAAGCACAGTTTTCCAGTTTCCTACCAAGTTTCTGCTTTTAAAGGTTTCTGAATATAGAATTTCCCAGTTTAACCTCATCTGTCTGAACTGACTTTTAACTTGACCGTGAGTACAGTATTGGAAAAGCAGGGTGAAAAAAAAATCATATAGCTGATGGTACGCACTTACAATTAAAATGCACTCGGAGAAACGCTGATGTGGCAGAATCTCAACAGAAATCCATCATAACTGTATATTGTAAAGCATTAATACAGGTACATGCATCACTCACTTTAGGAAGACCAAAATACTGCAGTTTTTTTTTTTTTGCAAAGCAAAACATCAAATGCGATTTTACAATATTTATTTCAAGTAAGGAAATGAGACCATGAAGCAGAGATATTTACTGTATATACAGTAGATATATCTATTTAGTTATAACATTTTCCCTCCATTTTTCGTACTCTATATGTACAATACGTGCAAACCCAGAAATGCTCGATAGGTCTTGCTTCCACCGCAGCACCAAGTGCACTTCATGTCTAAAATTAACAGCCCACCTACAGCCAGTCAGTGCTATTAAACACAAGTGTCATTATTAATAAATGGGATTTTGCAGGAGGAGCAAAGCGCAGTGCAGTGCAGTGCATGCCTTCCACGTTAGCTTTCACTCAAAGCTAACTCAAGCCGTGTAAGTCACACAGTGGGTACGAGAGAGATCTTCCTATGTGGCCCCGTTTTACAGTGTTACTCAAAATGTACGTCTTATATACAGTACAGTGGTACGTCTACCGTGATATCATCTCTTATTTTTGTTTCTTCTTGTACTCTTAATTAGTACTTTTTTTTTTTTCTTCATTTCTCTCAGCTGCTCTTGTCAAGGGGTCGCCACAGCAGACCATCTGATCCGCACAGGTTTTACGGCAGATGGCCTTCCCGACACAACCCACCCATTTTTTTTTTTAACCAGGCTGGGGTGTGGCAACCCACAAACAGAAGGGCTCGAACCCAGATCCTCAGATCTCCAAATCAAGCTTAGCCACCTGAACCGCCACTCCCCCTCCCTTTTGTCTAGATCTTCTTCTAAATATATCCATATTCATCAAAGGCTTACGTGTGTAAGGGATGAATAATGCATTTTAGAATGTTAGTTCCAAATGTCAAAGGTTATGTTTCAACTATGCCATAAATAATACTTCATAGATTCCTGATAAATCATGACAGCACCGTAAATTCTGATTAGTCGCTAGGTCTTGGTTAAAAAAAATAAACGTCAGGATTAGTCACAATCACAAAGATATATATATATATATATAAAACTTTCCCTTATTTTTCATGGCCTCCCAGGAAGTCTATTTATGGGTTAGGTTTATTGTCTGGACATTTAGCTCAGAGGTAATGGAAGAAGACAAAAAAAAAAGTTGCCAAAAGGTTAAAGGTCTCCAAGTAGACGAACCCAAGCCAAGAACCTAATGATTGTGTTCCTTGGCTTAAATAACTTGTTATTCCCAAAGCATGCATTAAGGAGGCCCTGTCCATCCTTACACTTTAATACTCCACGACAATCTCTTCATACTTACTGCTGGGCGTTCACCTTCCCTCGAACGTCTGCACTAGATTCCAAAAGGGCACGTGGGGGTAGTCAGTGGTGAGTCATATTTAACATCTATCTTTTATGATACTGTATTCAGACCGCGCTACTCATATTGATTGCTAATGACATGCTCTGTGTCAGGACTCAGGAGGTCTTCACTAGACATAATCTTGAATTCAGCCACTTTCTTTATTAGAAAATGTAAAAAGAATTGCATTATAACGGCCCGACCGAACGGACACTGTATTTATTGATTTCAATCACAATAATTAGTTTGCTGTTACTTGATTTTATAAAAGCAACAGCAACAACAAGAAATGCACTACAGGCACCGGGGTAAGGAAGCAAAAACAATTTCTTGCCAATTGGAGCAAAAATGAAAGCCTTAAAATCCAATATGTCAGTTTCTATTTGAAGAAACCGAGGATTAAGCCATGCCCGTTCATCCGCGCCAGTTTATCCTAGCTGCCACAGAAAGCTCAATCAATTTAAAGTGAATGAAAAATCACCCTTTTATTGAAGAAAGGGGCTGCCATTTAATAAGGAAAGTCATAGGGTACGGAGTAAGAGGAGGCATTTTTCACTTTTCATCAGTTTGCTGAGCCAAATATATTTTTCAGCATGGATACAAATGAAATCTAAAATTGTTGTGATGCTTCAGGAGTTGATGTCTGGTATTGAGATTTAAGATACAGTATACTCGATGTGCACATACTGTGTGCAAACTAAAACTCTTTTTGGTCTAATTAGCTCTAATGAGAAAGATGAGGTTTTGTTTTCTTTCATATTAATCATTTATTATTTTGAAATTGTTAAAAAATTTTTTGTAGCAGGTAGTGTTAGTGTCTCACAGCTTCAAGGTTCGACCCCGAGCTCAGGTTATCGTCCATACGAAGTTTTTCATATCCTCACCATGTTGCTTATTTTTCCTTAGAATGAAGTTGTGTTCAGGATTTGTTCAGGACTGCACCGTGAAATATTTTATCACATATCGCATTTCCCAGCTTTGTGTTAGTTGGCTGGTGTCAGAGAGCATCGTAAGCCAGTATACAGCACTCCTGGAGCAGACAGGGTTAAGAGCCTTGCTCAAGGGTCCAGCAGCAGCAACCTGGCAGAGCTCGGGCTCGAACCACCCACCTTCCGATCAGTCATTCAGACCGTTAACACAATGAGCCACCACTGTCCCAATCCTAACACTGCCACTGAACTTAACCTCAACATAAACCAGAAAATTTCTTATGAAATGAAGGTGTACATTTTTTTTTACAGAAGATTTACAGAAGATTCCAAGCAAAGTATGGCAATAAGACTCTTAGCTGCAGAAAAACATTTGAATGGTGCAAACATTTCATCGTAGGCCATCCACTAAAAGTCAGTGATCAGATAAGTAGAGTATTCTTCAAAGTACAGCAGCAAGCAAGCCCAAGGGTAGCCCTGAAGGTGCTGCAGAGAAGATCGACAGCTGAGATTATATACAGTATATATATATACACGCACATGGACAAAATTGTTGGTACCCTTCGGTCAATGAAAGAAAAACTCACAATGGTCACATAAATAACTTTAATCTGACAAAAGTAATAATTTTAAAAAAATTCTATGAATGTTAACCAATGAAAGTCAGACATTGCTTTTCAACCATGCTTCAACAGAATTATTTAAAAAAAATAAACTCATGGAACAGGCCTGGACAAAAATGATGGTACCCCTAGAAAATACTGAAAATAATGTGACCAAAGGGACATGTTAATTCAAGGTGTGTCCACTAATTAGCATCACAGGTGTCTACAATCTTGTAATCAGTCAGTGGGCCTATATATAGGGCTCCAGGTAGTCACTGTGTTGTTTGGTGACATGGTATGTACCACACTCAACATGGACCAGAGGAAGCGAAGGAAAGAGTTGTCTCAGGAGATTCGAAAGAAAATTATAGACAAGCATGTTAAAGGTAAAGGCTATAAGACCATTTCCAAGCAGCTAGATGTTCCTGTGACTACAGTTGCACATATTATTCAGAAATTTAAGATCCATGGGACTGTAGCCAACCTCCCTGGACGTGGCCGCAGGAGGAAAATTGATGACAAATCAAAGAGACGGATAATCCGAATGGTAACAAAAGAGCCCAGAAAGACTTCTAAAGAGATCCAAGGTGAACTTCATGCTCAAGGAACATCAGTGTCAGATCGCACTATCTGTCGTTGTTTGAGCCAAAGTGGACTACATGGGAGACGACCAAGGAGGACACCATTGTTGAAAACAAATCATCAAAAAGCCAGACTGGAATATGCCAAACTACAGGGTGGGCCATTTATATGCATAAACCTTAATAAAATAGGGAATGGTTGGTGATATTAACGTCCTGTTTGTGGCACATTAGTATATGTGAGGGGGCAAACTTTTCAAGATGGGTAGTGACCATGGTGGCCATTTGGAAGTCGGCCATCTTGGATCCAACTTTTGTTTTTTTCAATAGGAAGAGGGTCATGTGACACATCAGACTTATTGTAAATTTCACAAGAAAAACAATGGTGTGTTTGGTTTTAACGTAACTTTATTCTTTCATGAGTTATTTACAAGTTTCTGACCACTTATAAAATGTGTCCAATGTGCTCCCATTGTGATGGATTGTCAATGCAACCCTCTTCTCCCACTCTTCACACACTGAAAGCAACACCGCAGGAGAAATGCCAGCACAGGCTTCCAGTATCCGTAGTTTCAGGTGCTGCACATCTCGTATCTTCACACCATAGACAATTGCCTTCAGATGACTCCAAAGATAAAAGTCTAAGGGGGTCAGATCGGGAGACCTTGGGGGCCATTCAACTGGTCTGACACTAACCCACATTGGATAGATCCCTCCAAGACTGTTGGAACAAAAAAAGTGATGGTATGGTGTGGTATATGGGGTACAAAGATAGTGGGGCGATTCTTCATCAATGGAAACCTCAAGGCCACTGGATATTTGAAATTGCTAAATGATGACGTGTTTCCCTCTTTATGCACTGAAGCTGGCACGTTCCCTGAGTTTTTCCAGCAAGATGGTGCACCACCACATTATGGGTGTCAGGTCCGAGAATTGTGTGTTTGTAGATGAACAGTTTCCTGAAAAGTGGATTGGTCATCGTGGGCCAGTTGAATGGCCCCCAAGGTCTCCCGATGACTCAAAACACACAGCTAAAAACACCCAAGAGGAAAACATTGGACTATTGTAAAGTGGCCTTCTATGAGCACTGACCTCAATCCTATTGAGCATCTTTGGAAGGAGCTGAAACATGCTGTCTGGAAAAGGCACCCTTCAATCCGGAAACAACTGGATTCATTCATTCTTGACCATCGCTTAATAAATTGTGTGTTTGTTGGTGTGTTGTGTTCAGAGTTTGCTTTAAAAAACAAAAGACAAGAAGGAGACCCAGCAAACATATGGAAAATGGTTCTCTGTTGTGATGAAATGAAACTTTTACATTGGTCCAAAGCAGTACATTTGGCCAACAATGTTCATGTTGCTGAAAACAACATCCCTGCACTGAAGCATGGTGGTGGTAGCATCTTGTTCTTTTCTGCCTAATTTGATCATTTGTTGGAGACATTACCTTATACCGGGTTTGTATTTGGCTTTACTCTCACCTTTAATTTGATAACCTCAAACAACATCAAACAACTTTATGAACCCTCTTTTCTTCATTTCAAGGGCCTAACAAAGCTCCATCCCACCCTCACTCAGTCAGTGTCAGAAAAATGCCAGTATCTCCTCTAAGGCTCCTTTCATTGGTATCTCCATTCAGAGACTTCTGAAACTTTCAAATAGTATTACTAGAATCCTGCTGAGAGCAAAAAAAGGGGGAAAAAAATCACCATATAACATGCATACTGACATCTCTTAACTGGCTCCCTTTTCCCCCTCAGGATTGACTATAACATTCTCCTCCTGACCCGCCAGTGCCTCCATGGGAGTGTCCCGGTTTTTCATAAAGAACGTCTCTCTCCACTAACCTCCAACCGCAAACTTGCGAACACACAATAGTTGGTTCCTTCATCTTCACCTCGCCCTCCCAGACTTCCTACGATCTCAAGTGTCTCCGCTGTCACTGTCTCCACTGTCTTCTTGTAAATCAGTCCTAAATACAGTATATACCTAGGCATTTAATTACTTCTTTTTATTTCTCTTAGTCATGTTGATGTACAGTATCTTTATTATCTGTGTAAGCACATTGAGATTGTTACTTTATAAAAAGTGCTCTATGAATAAAGTTTATTATTATTATTATTATTACTACTACGACACTAATTACATTCGTCCTGTACCACAAGCATGCTTTAAATAAAATTCAAAATGCGACCAACGTATGCACTAAATGAGAGCCTCATCGGGGCCTTATCAAGTATTTGATCTTACCAAATTGTCTTCTACCGTATGTAATCTCCAGGCCTAGTAGTTTATAGTCACTGGTTTATCTCATAGTTGTGGCTATCCAGTCTGTCTTTCCGTCTGCCCCGTCTCATACGAAATAACGTTGTTTCAGAAAGGAAAAGAAAGAAAATGTGATTAGAGAAATTTCATTTTCGTCTTGTCTCTGCATTAGATCAAGCATATCTTTCCTCCATTCAGGTTCAGCATGTCTTCCTGATGGACAGTGCATAAAAGTTGCAAGAGCAGGGATTGGAATTTCATGTATCTTTCAGCCTCTATAGTGTTTATATTACATCACCTACTTCCTGTAAAACCAGGCAGTCATTTGGGAACGCTACAGAGCTACGTAACCAGGAAAGGCAGCAGTCTATTCTTGTGATACATTTAACCCTAGCATCACCACTTCAGCATCTGGCAGGTAGCATCAGACTGGGTTTATGACTTCAGAACAGCAGTGGTTTGGATGTACAGTATGTGTTTTAGGGTTAATCTTAAACCCGAGCCGATGCAGTATTGGGGGAGGTCTTACTGTATGCTGACTAGCCTACCAGGACTACACTTGTTTTATAAATAAATGAAACGTCCTCCTTTTTACTACTTATAATTAATAGTTAACATGAAATCTTTTAACATCTCAGTCATATGAAAATGAATGCAAAAACAAATAGACACCCAGAGACCATGGGGCAATGCATCCTTAGGAAAGCTGAGCTCTCCCACTTATTGCAAACCTGTGGATAAATCTGAGCACAGCTAGATCGTGGCAGGCCTTAGACTTAGTGTATCAAACAGTCAGTTGCTCTGCAGTTCTCTTCCCACGTTGGTGCTGCGCAGACACCCGAGGGCATGCTTCAGTGATTTGAATGAGAATGAAGAGGGCGCACGCCAACCGTCTCTTCTGATTACCGTCAGGACTAGAAGTGGATGTAAATTAAAATCCTCTCCGATGGCGCAGAAAGGTGTTAATGGTGTGAGATGTTGGTGGCGTTGGCCGGGAATTAATTCTATGAAATCGGTGTCATTTAAAGGCATTTGGGGGAAAAAGAATACTGCAAAGCATAAAATTCAACTGTGACTGCTCTTGTTCATGTTGGAACAAATACTGAACTTTGAAAGCTAGAGTTCCCAAATAGGGCCACTTCTTAGTGTACTTCCGACTCCAGTACACCCATTTTAAAATCAATAAGGGCTTGTTAATGAGCTGATGAGTCAAGTAACGACTTTAGTCTACTGTTAGAGTAGCAGATTTTCAGAGAAACACCGGGACAAACTCTGCATTAAATAAAGCACCAGCTAATTGCAGAATGAACCATTGTGCAAATTTCCAGCATCCCATTTTTAACGTGTCTGTTTTAAAACAGCTACTAGGAATGAAGGAGAACTGCTTCTCAACTTCCAGAAGCAAACTCATGAAATCGGAGAGGCTCGGCCGGCAGACTGCAGGTCAGCGAGCAGGGTTTTGACGTAGTATATGAGCTCAAAGTTCTTTCTAATCAGGAAATAAGACTTCAGCGCATTTATAAATGCAATCACACACAGACTTTTCACTCGCGTTAGCTTATTCGAGCCGGCCAGCTAGCACCAGCAGTGAGCAACACTATATATCTATCAGATATTCAAATATCTAGCAGGCATCAGCATCAAAATCCTTATGAATATAATTGTACAGTAAATATTGCTAATATAGTGTGGCTAGATTTATATTTATATTTTGCAATAGGAAATAATGTAAATGCAGATAATCCATTCCAGCCACCCAAAAATATTACCAATATAACCAATTTCCAACACTATAATCATATTTCATAACTCGCTTCACTTGAATTTCCACTGACACTGTCTTGAAAGTCTTGAAAGACTGGCAGGCGTATACTGTATGCTCGACACTTAGCCAGTGTTTAGTTCGGCTCGGTTCATTCGAAAATGTCTCGTATGCCAAGGCATATTGCGTTCCTTGCAAATTTTCAGTTTTTAAGGCGAAAATTCATGAGGCGGGGCGTTCTTATGTCGAGGTACGACTGTATAAGTATTAATTTTTATGAGGTCCAGTCTATAAAATTTTCTTAATAATATGCAGATCTTTATATATGCATTTTTACACATATTTTCCATAGCATTTTTTAAATATTTATGGTCAATGTTCAGTGAAAGAACTCTAGTTGCTCTGTCATACTGGGCTCTCAGTTCGGGTATTTTACATGCCCTCATCTCGGACTGATGCGGATATGTTTGCTTAAACAGTCCGTGTTTTATCTCATAGTGGCGTTTCACATTACAGTGGAACCTCGGATTGCGAGTAACGTGGTTTACGAGTGTTCTGCGAACCGAGCAAAGATTTTTAATAAATTTTTAATCGGAAACCGAGCAAGTATTAGTTTACGAGCACCGAGTATCATGTATCACGCATGCGACTCTTATTCTGACACCGAGCGGCAAGTGATCACAACTGATCACCAATGATTTTTCTCTCTCTTGCGCTGCGGGACTTATGGGTAATTGTCTCCTCTGCTGCCTTTTAGTGCTCGTCTCTTACTGGTATAATCAACATCTCCCTCTCTCTTCTGTGTGCGCGCGAGTAATTTGACACTGTGCCCCACACACACCAACACACACACACACACTTTGCACGCTCGCGTAATTTGACACAGACACACACACACACACACACACACACACACGCTTTATTTACACAGAAAACCCAGCTCTGTCGCGATTCTTTTCAAACTTTTAATTTGTTTTATTTTTACTTTATATATTGTATTAATTATTTTTATGTATTTATTGTTATGGGCTGTAGAAGAAATAATTAGAGTTTTCATTATTTCTTATGGGGAAATTCCATTTGGTTTACGAGTGTTTTTGGAATAGGAGCCCGGTTCTGGAACGAAATTATGCTTGTAATCCAAGGTTTCACTGTACTGCTTTTTATTACGGACGCGGTTTCGGAACCAAACTGTTTTCAAACTGTTTTAAAACATACATTGATCTGTCCATTCATCTTTGAAGGTTCCGTTTTCATAGTCTACTTTCCTTTTTTTTTTTTTTTTTAGTAAGCCATTCTCTGTCATGCTTTCGATTCTGTTTCTTCAGCACACACTATTTGTACATGGTAAACAGCAAAATATTCTGATGAGTATGGTCCTGTGATGTGGCTCAGCAGCAGTGTCATTCTGTTTCTCTTGGAATAACCAGAAATAACATTTCATCTCCTGTTATCCAAGGCAATCCACAATGCATGAAGCATTTAGAACGTCAGAGTAAAAAAAGCCAAACTGAAAAAATCACCAACATGTAGCGACCTGCCATATAGGTCCAGTGGCCACTTTCCATATAAAGATGGTGTTGCCAATAAGGTCATGTGACTTGTGCACAGTATTTATACACAGAAAAGCATGAATCCTCTCAGACAAGCTCATCGCATAGCCAAGTGCCTAGATTATGAACCACATAAATACTTGGCTTTAAAACATCCTTTGAACTTGAATTAGCAATGACAAGCCTTCAAGTTATTTCATAAATAGTGTTACCTGAGAAAAGCCTGAATAAATCCTGTCAGGTAAGCTCCTGCCTGGCAGCTCGCTGTGTTAGTCGTGAGTGTTTTGAACTTTTATACACAGGAGATTTTTTTTTTAATCCTCTCAGAAATCCTGTCAGAATAGCTCACATTAGCCAGCTACTGTAGCTAGTCTCAGAAATCCTGTCAGGGTGCATTGTGTTATCCTATGGGTTTGATCAGTAGTGCAGACTATGACATTTATGAGGTTGACTCCAGAATCCCCATATAACTTATATATAGTCTTAATGTGGAAGAGTTTAAAGACAGATATAAATCCATGTGAAGCAAAGCTTTTGAACATTCATAAATGCCAATACATTTATGTATAGCTGCGAAGACCCGTTTATGCCCGATCATAGAGCAGAAATCTAAACCACTCAGAGTCGCTATATTCATCTCTTGGATTCTGTGGTTTGAAATAGGTCTACTGGTTGAGAAGATCATTGCACAGGTTCTCTTCTTCTGCCCTAGTAATAAAAACAGTACGAGGGAGTATCAAAAAGTTTTGAGACTAGTTTTGTAAGAGGCCAACAGATGGCAGCACAGTCACAGCGAGCATCGACCTTCATATTGTAAGTCAGTGTGCCAAAAGACATCGTCCTGTGTACATCAAGAGCTGTGCAGCTGGTGCTATTCTGACCATGTGCGTTACCACGTCTTCTATTTCATCATGTTCAGCAAGTTAGAACAAAGCACAAATGTGAAATTCTGTGTGAAACAGACAGGATTGAGGTTTGCCATGATTTGGCAAGTATATGGCGATGCGTTCGAGGTGTTTTGAGTGGCATGCGCGCTGCAAGACGGAAGACCATCACTTGTAGACGACAAGAGACCAGGAAGACCTTCAAAGAACCAAACCCAACGACCACCTGTTGGGCCCTTGAGCAAGGCCCTTAACCCTCAACTGCCCGGATATATAATGGGAGAAAAATGTAAGTCGCTCTGGATAAGGGCATCAGGACTGAAATCCTTCAATGTAATTGATTTCAATCATATCATTATGATTAATAATCTATAAGTGGGGCAGTTGAGCTTTTGCGTAACTGAGTGAAAGGTTGGCGGTTTGCCTTGCCACCACCAGGTTAGCACTGTTGGGCCCTTGGGCAAGGCCCCTTACCCTATGGCCATATCCATGGCTAATGGGAAGCGGGTCCCACCGACACAAAAAAAGATGATCTGCTAGTACAGCCAGTACAACCCCTCCAAATATCATATCATAATGATGAATTGAAATGACTAATTATTATAAACCATGATAAACTGATTGGCTTTCTCAATTCAATGTAATTGACAAGCAAGAGATAACACCCCCGCCACCACTACCACCACCACCCCTGTGTGAGACTTGGTTGCATCTAACCCATCCTCCGTGTCTTCTCAAGCACTCAACAGTAACTTGGACACACCTTTTGTACAGTATGTGAAGATCGCAACCTCCCTACTGTTGAACCCATACTTGTCATCCTGTCTCCATGTTACTTGTCACAGTTCCAGGAAAGTGAGCATGGAAATGGATGCTTATATGATCCCAGAACTTTCAATTTATTATTCTACTTTCTCACTGTACAACACTAAGAATGGTGAAACTGTAGGTGTGAGTAGTAAGAGGTCTATTATAAGAGAGAAGTTGAGCAATGTCAAGTCAAGCTAAGAACATGAATTCTAGTGGCAACAAATCATGCTAGATTCCTTTTTCTATTTAAAAAAAAAGCATTTAAAAAGAATTTATACTGTAACTTGTTTGCTAAATTATCTGTAAACTGGTAACCTAAGGCATATGTACAGTACACTCTAACACTACACACTGAAATGCTACCGTCTTGATCTACCAGATCATGTGTTGCACTAGTAAGTGTATTCAATTCCATGCAAAGGCATGGATGTCAGCACACAGAACATGGTGACGAGATGATCGATTCTTTTCCATCACGTTTGAGCGGATGGAGCTTCCCTGCTTTTTGCTAATGTCTTTGATTCTCCACGGCCTCACCTACTGTAGTTTTATGTCAACATCTCACTTCACTTCTCATCTACCCAATTTAAAGCATTCAATCCTACAAAAACCTTCAGATTAGGCGAGTCTTCACGGCTCGGAGATCCAGCAATCTTTCCATCTTCATGATCGCTGGAATGAAAGGCATAAGTTCAAACCATCCTTCACCGCCTGTCTTATAGCGCCACGACTATGCAGAGCTGTCTCCTGTAAACTCTCCTATTTAAATTCCACCTCTGCCAACCTTGATGGATCAAACACTAGAAAAGGGTGTGGAAGAAAATAAATCACCTGATAAACAGAACGCGGAAGAAAAACACCACTTGAGCCACGTTACGCCTGAGAGAATATTTCCAATACAGAAAGCTGCCCATCAGAACAAATTGGTTGTGTTAAGTCACTGTGTGCGTTCTGCTTGGTTAGCCGGATTTAAGATCTAAGTTTTCATTGTCTTCTACTTAGCAGGAACATGAACATAGAGAGAGACATCATGCATCTGCTGCAGAAGTGGAGGTGTTTTTTTCACAGATTTAGTCATTGAGTGATTTAGGCATCCATCCCACTATCTAAAGTACTTCTCCTGCTAAGTCACGAGGGCCGGAGTCTATCCCAAGGCAAACGCCTGCGCGCACACACACACCTGGTCATGCACTATAGGCAAATTTTGAGACACCAATCAACCTACACCGCATGTCTTCGGGCTGTGGCAGGAAACCAGAGTACTCAGAGGAAACTCACCAAGAACGGGGAGAACATGGAAACTTCACGCACACACCTGAGGCTGAGATCCAGTCCACTCGCCCTGGAGGTGCGAGGCAATGGTGCTAACCACTAATCCTGTTTTTCATCCTAGCTTAAATTATAGTCAAGTTTCAATTACATCATATCGATGATTTGCACTTAGCTAAGATGGTGTATTTATTTATTTATTTCATTTTTTGTCCATGGTGTTTGAAAAAACAACAAAATCAGCTTCATTTGCAAGGACACTGTATTTGGTATCTGGCATTATGTGGCACTTACAACTTACGGTTTTTATTATCAATATATATATGAGCATTGATTCTGAAAACTGGCCTTAAAAGAGGCAGTATTACCAACATTAACCCAGATATTAACAAATGAAAAATGAAAATCTAATAAAAATGACAAACTGTCTAATTTATTATACATTTTAATGGTTGACCAGGCTTTGAGCAAGGTTGAGTTTGTAATCTTATGAACTGACCCAGTATTTATGAGAACCAGGACTTCTGATTGTGCAGAATAACAGAACACAGTTACAGTATGTGAGTAAAACTCACTTTATTCCTCTATATAATCCCCCTGCTACACTAATGCACTTATTCCCAGCGTTTCACTAGTGCATGGATACCATCAAGGTCCTTTAATAGCTCACACATGTAGACATGGATTGGAGCGAGGTCAGGGGGATATATAATGCGACACATGGCAATAACTCCCAGCCAAGTCCCTGTAATGTGCAAGTGGTGTGGATGAATGACTGTGTGTACACTATAGTTCCCAGTCTCTAGATGTGTAGCATGGTGTGTGAAATGGCCTGAAGTTAAGCAGCAAAACCATTACCATTAAAACAGGAAAATGTTCCTATAACTACATGTCCTGCAGGTTTATCCTCTTTTTACAACAAGCTGTTTGTTACATAGCAATGCTGTATTCATTCAAGTGCATCAACATAAACCCCTACCTTGCAGTGATCACTACTGTTTTACTTTTTCTTTTTACAAACCATTGGGGTAAGTATAGCACTGTTGTGTATAAATGCATTCTAGAGAGGAATTTTGTAACTATTAGATAAAACCTGCAATTGTGATCGCAATTAAACCCAACTCTTAGAAAACCAGTGAATTGAATCTGCTTAGTAGAAGAAAAAAAGATCTAGATGGTGTTGCTCCTACAATTGATTCACTAGCTTAGTGCAGTGCTCTACATTACTCTTGATCCAAACGATGCTAAAAATGCACCTAATGAGCCTTGTCCTTTCACGGTAAGATAGATCATGTCGGCATTTTATCTCCCACAACATGTCATTGAATCAGCATAATAAATATGGCCGCTTTAGTGGACTTATTGACCCTTTATGTCTTCTTCTTTAAATATTGAGTGGGTGAACTAATCTTCATCCCAATGCCAGATAAAATCTCTAAGTTCATGAGGTCATCAAGGATCAGCTGCCCTCTCTATGTCTATGTATACAATGTAACAAGATAAATGGACAGAAGTTGATTAATAATAATAATAATAATAATAATAATAATAATAATAATGCATTACATTATTTTTTTTTTCTTTTTAGTTTGACCCAAGATTTCAGTGGTCAAGCTATCGTGTTCTGCAAATACACAAAAGCAGATCATTCGGTTAGATGATAAGCTTGAGAAGATGATCAGTTTCTTTCGACTTCTAAGGATCAGTCAATTTAATTAGCGTGGATTGGTGGATTTTCTTTTCAATTGGATTATGTATCGCCAATAGCTGATCAGCTCTCCACTCAGAGCCAGCAGAGCATGGGAGTAAACACGAATGAAGTAAATGAACCCCAGTAAACGTGTGATAATAATGAAATAAATGAAAAATCAGCAACTTTTAGCACATAAACACAATCTGTATATCTTCTGTATTTTTTGTATATATATATATATATATATATATATATATATATACACACGTGGACAAAATTGTTGGTACCCTTCAGTGAATGAAAGAAAAACTCACAATGGTCACATAAATAACTTTAATCTGGCAAAAGTAATAATTAAAAAAAATTCTATGAATGTTAACCAATGAAAGTCAAACATTGCTTTTCAACCATGCTTCAACAGAATTATTTAAAAAAATAAACTCATGGAACAGGCCTGGACAAAAATGATGGTAACCCTAGAAAATACTGAAAATAATGTGACCAAAGGGATATGTTAATTCAAGGTGTGTCCACTAATTAGCATCACAGGTCTCTACAATCTTGTAATCAGTCAGTGGGCCTATATATAGGGCTCCAGGTAGTCACTGTGTTGTTTGGTGACATGGTGTGTACCACACTCAACATGGACCAGAGGAAGCGAAGGAAAGAGTTGTCTCAGGAGATTCGAAAGAAAATTATAGACAAGCATGTTAACGGTAAAGGCTCTAAGACCATCTCCAAGCAGCTAGATGTTCCTGTGACTACAGTTGCACATATTATTCAGAAATTTAAGATCCATGGGACTGTAGCCAACCTCCCTGGACGTGGCCGCAGGAGGAAAATTGATGACAAATCAAAGAGAGGGATAATCCGAATGGTAACAAAAGAGCCCAGAAAGACTTCTAAAGAGATCCAAGGTGAACTTCATGCTCAAGGAACATCAGTGTCAGATCGCACCATGCGTCATTGTTTGAGCCATGGGAGACGACCAAGGAGGACACCATTGTTGAAAACAAATCATAAAAAAGCCAGACTGGAATATGCCAAACTACATGTTGACAAGCCACAAAGCTTCTGGGAGAATGTCCTATGGACAGATGAGACAAAAATGGAACTTTTTGCCAAGGCACATCAGCTCTATGTTCACAGACGGAAAAATGAAGCAAATCAAGAAAAGAACACTGTCCCTACTGTGAAACATGGAGGAGGCTCTGTTATGTTCTGGGGCTGCTTTGCTGCATCTGGCACAGGGTGTCTTGAATCTGTGCAGGGTACAATGAAATCTCAAGACTATCAAGGGATTCTAGAGAGAAATGTGCTGGCCAGTGTCAGAAAGCTGGGTCTCAGTCGCAGGTCATGGGTCTTGCAACAGGACAATGACACAAAACACACAGCTAAAAACACCCAAGAATGGCTAAGAGGAAAACATTGGACTTTTCTAAAGTGGCCTTCTATGAGCCCTGACCTCAATCCTATTGAGCATCTTTGGAAGGAGCTGAAACATGCTGTCTGGAAAAGGCACCCTTCAAACCGGAAACAACTGGAGCAGCTTGCTCATGAGGAGTGGGCCAAAATACCTGCAGAGAGGTGCAGAAGTCTCATTGACAGTTACAGGAATCGTTTGATTGCAGTGATTGCCTCAAAAGGTTGTGCAACAAACTATTAAGTTAGGGGTACCATCATTTTTGTCCAGGCTTGTTCCAGGAGTTTATTTTTTTTATAATTCCGTTGAAGCATGGTTGAAAAGCAATGTCTGACTTTCATTGGTTAACATTCATAGAATTCTTATTTATTATTACTTTTGTCAGATTAAAGTTATTTCTGTGACCATTGTGAGTTTTTCTTTCATTGACCGAAGGGTACCAACAATTTTGTCCACGTGTGTATATATATATATATATATATATACAGTATTTCCATAAATGATTAATTCTGTGAAGTTTCTGTGTATTTAAAAAGGATATTTCATGCATAAAACGTTGAACATTAGCCAAGAAGTACCACATTGCAAAAGAGGTATTTACTCAATCAAACAAGAAAAAATTAAAAACATCAAACACACGTGAAAAATAGCGGCTAAAAAGATAATGTCCATGCAAAGTAGGCTTGTTAAATAGATTTGATTTAAAACTATAAATTAGATTGCATGCTACAGTACCTCTGGAATCTGAATCTATTTCTCGTACTGTAATTAAGGTTAATGTAGCGCGGGTCAGTAATAATCTTGGTAACTCCACTCTTGTCCTCTTAGAGACTCTTTCCTCTTTACTGCACGGTAAAGGTCACATTGGTACCTGTGTGCAGCCTACATTCATCTAAAAGATCTGATATTTTCCAATTTTGGTAAAGTTCCCGCGCTAAAGTTTTAAATGTGGATATTGCTCTAATGTCATATTGTATAGTTAAAGGAAGAGAAGACTGAAACTATTCCGATGATCACATATGTAAAAATTCATTTTAGATTTGCACAGTCATCTGGAATGATTAAGAAGCAAGAGAACAGCAGATTTCTAAAGTTATTACAGCTTGGCATCTACAGTCCAGTACACTCTACAGCAAAGAAAAAAGGACAACACCGTGAGCGTCACTACATACCTTTCCCTGGGGCAGGTGACCCAGTATTGATCTGCTGTACCCCAGTCAAAATCTCAAATTCAAGCTTTAAGAAGCTCCTATTCAGCAGTGGTTAGATTGAGCTAATAATAATAAATGTTTTTTACTTTTCTTATCTACAATATCAAAGCAGCATATTTTATGTGGGTTTCCTTTTGAGTTTGGTTCCTCTAAAGGTTTCTTCCTATTGACATCTCAGGGAGTTTCTCCTTGCCGCCGTCTCCCTCGACCTTGCCCATCCGGGACAATCTGATAGTTACTGTATAGTCTGTGCTTTTGTTCTGTACATGTTCGAATTTATTTCCATACATTTTTCATTCTGTAAAGCTGATGTGTGACAATGACATTGTTAAAAACAATATCCAAATATAATAAAAATTAAATTGAGTGGCTGAGGTTTGGGCATTAGGTGCACTGTAAACCCTAATGCTCAAAGGAATTAAACACATTGAGTACTGTTAACTTAAACAATTGCAATTAGGTCAAATTAATAGACCTTTTTGAGTATGCAGAGCTTTTTGGTATTTATGAGTTTGTAGAAATGACACTTTTCCAGTTAGCTGAAACTTTTACCTTAAAGTTCCGCCAGCTAAAGACCTATAGAGCTCTATGGTGGCTCAGTGGTACAGTAGGTGTTTCGTCCTGCCATGTGAAAGGCCCGGGTTCGATTCCCGGGCAGGCTTGTCTGCTGTGGTGACAGCAGCAACAATTTATTTGATTTGCAACAAGTTCAACAAACTCAAATTGATAGTTCTGTTTACTTAAACTTGGAAACATCATTACTTAAAAAAATTTGATGTAACTGATTATCTCAAATATTTTGAGTTTTGCCATTTTAATCGGGTTTACAGTAATGAGCCAATCATGTGTCAACAGGTCAATGCATAAACTCATACAGATACAGGACAAGAACTTTAGTTATGATCATATCAAACGACAGAACGGGGAGGAAGCGTGATCGCTATGACTTTAACCGTGCCGCGGTTGTTGATGTCAGATTCACGCTGGATTGTGTATTTCTGAAACTGCTGATCTCCTGGGGTTTTCACTCCCAGCAGTCTCTAGAGTTTGAGTGAGCAAGTGTATAATGCTTCAAAAACTGCTGACTCAATTCATGAAATGATAGCTCGTTTGAATTTTTTTTTTTTTTGCCCACAAATGTTTTTTTTTTTTTTTTTTAAATTAATTTCTAGTATTGTGGAATGAAGAAACAGTAGCAATATCAGTCTCGACAGCAGCAATGCATAAGTAATATCAGGCCAAATGAAAAGGAAGCTTATAAAGCACGTTAGCATGGTCTATACGTGCAACAGACATTCATGGTGGTGGGCGGGGTTGGGGGCGGGGTCAGGGGCTGTGTAGAGCTTTAAATAAAGTATGTCTAGCAATGCCGCTGTTCTCAAAGGGAGCCTGGATCTCATGCTGTGCCATCAGTGGATGAGCTTTACTCATGTTAAACACATTTAGACATGAGGGACCACAGATAACTAAAACATATCATATTAGTTGTGCTAATTTTATCTGAAGAATGAAGTTTTAGATCTTTCAGGTGATCAGTGACAACAGGGATGTTGCATGCCAGTTTATTTGATGTAAAACTCTCGTCCTTCAAAGGTATCTGTTATACCAGGCAGCATTTCTTGATAGACAAGGCATTCATCATCATCATCATCATCATCATCATCATCATCATCAGCGTGATTTAGCAGCTAACAACCAATTCCATTTAAAAGATGTGTGGTCTGTGTGGCTAGAGTTGGGTCATTTGGTCCTTGCATAATTATCAAACTTTTATGGACCTTTGGTGAACAGGTTGATTTGGTGACCAGCGTTATGGGAATATCAATGGGCAACTTCGACCAGAATGTGGAAACGCTTTCCCTGATGACCTGGTGGGATTGACGTGCACAGAGGTAACATTATGATCCTCCGGATTAGCTCTCCACCTTTGTTTTTTCATTTATAAATTCAATGCATATCCTAGGAGACCTACAGTGGCAAGAATCAGGGTCCACCCTGGACTGAGTGCCAATTCGTCACAGGGCACACACACATACACTAATTCACGCACTGCGGGTAATTTGGGAACGCCAATTAGACTAACCTGCAGGTCTTTAGACTGTGGGAGGAAACCGGAGTATTGTTTGTCTTATAGTAACTTGATTGCGTGAACTCTTCCAATCCTTTAACCACATTACCTCAGCACTAGCACCTTGGTTAGCTCTGTAATACTCCAGGCAACCGATGTAAGGGTAACACGGCCACCCGCGCAAAAGGCAAATCTGCAGACAACTAGGCAGATTCATAGGCAGGCAGAGCAGCGGTTGCTAGGCAACCCCGCCATGTCGCCAATCAGAGAAGACGCGCTACACCTGTCCGGTAGGTTATTTAAACCCCCAGAAACCAGCACACTATGTGCGAACATTAAATAGCACCAGGTATGAGAACGTTGCTCTGGTATAGGGGAAAAGAAAAGTGAAAAGAGAAAGAGAAGAGAACATAGAAAACTGAGAAGGCAGGCGAAAAGATCAAGAAAAGAAAAAAAAAATGAAAAGCGGCTTGAAAGGTAAACAATATATCTCGCTAGAGATAAAGAAATAAAGGTCATGGAGAAGAATAAATAAATAAATAAAAAATTAAGCATTTTTCCTTAGCACTGCGAGGTGCTTGCCCTAATCCATTAATCCCCGCCAAGGTACAGTACACATAAACACCCCACGTCTCAACGCTCCCCTCTAATTCCTGCGTTGGGGCTCCCAGTCTTAACAACATATTCGGTGGCGCCATATTGGAGCGGCACCCTCATAACAGTAAGGTTGTGATTTGCCATCACAAAACCATTAACCCTCAGTTCAGAAGATGTCTCCAGTTTCAATTGCATGTTACAGGAGCCATATGAAACAAGGATGGAAATGAAAGAGCCTCAGCAGAATTTCACAAGTCCCTGTGACATCGCTCTGTACGGTATTTCGCCAAGGCCATCCATGCCTCATAAGACTCGGTTCAGGGCCTCCAATTACTCTTTAAATGAATCCTTACCTACTGTAGCACTGCTCAAACTCCCATCTGCGCTAGACTAGAGAGGTTTCTAGTTTTTTTTTTTTTTTTTTTCCTCACTAGAACCGGGTGATCATCTGCACAGCTGGGTCCTCTGGGTCTTGGATTGTTCAAGGACAGGGACAGCTCATATCCCAGAAGAGACTTACATAAGCTAACAGCATGTGGTGACAAAAGGGAGATTTGGGCTCTGGGGAGAAGAAGGAGAGACGCCAATGAGGGCCCGTCCTTTAGTGGAGGACAGCATTATTCTCTTTTTCGCTAACATTTCATTGGACAACATCAAATCAGATGCTGTCAAGGAGACCTGAGTGTAACTTGATAAGAAAAGTTGTGAATATGTATCTTATCATTTTGATTCATACACATTGCATACAAACCTCCTTCTTTTATTGTGTAAAGCTGCTTTGCGACAATGTCAATTGTTAAAAGCGCTATATAAAAAAAAATTGACTTGACTTGACTTGACTTGAATATGTAGTAAAATTAGTCACTTTAAAGAAGTTTTTTTTTTTTTCATCTGCTATACATGCAGTATATTGTTATAGCAGTCTTTCCCTTTGATACATCAAAGGACAATATATGGCATCTCCAACTCTTTATTCTAAAGAACTTTCTGATTTAAACTTCTGTCATTGCAGTTTTCATTCCCACAAAGCTATTCAACTACATCAGCTTGATAAAATCAGAAGAAAACAAATAATCATCCTTTGAAGAACAAGAGGGCCCTCATACTGTACACAGTGACGACACAAGGGGTGATGTCATATAGTCCCTGGGCCACTAATTATGGAACAGTGTATGAAATGGAATCAACATGGACACCTTCTCTCAGAACAATGAAAAACAGCACCAATTACAATGCAAACATATCGTTTCAGTCCGGTATATGAAATATTTTTATATCATGGTAAAAAAGGTGTGAACACATGTGAATCGAACTGCAAATCAAATCCTGAACTTCTTCACAGAAATCCCTGAAGATCCCTTTCACCTCCGCTTTGATCAGCTCAGCACACATTACTCCTAGCTTCTTTTTTTTTTTTTTTTTTTTCCTCCCTGCACACCAAGGCTAAAATGGAGCATTTAACCAGGCTTTCAGTGGGACACACAAGGCTGATCAGCCGTAGCTGCCTGGAACATGAACGCATCTGGGGATCTTTGTGTTATCCCGTCAGGAACACGTGCACGCGCGCGCGCACTCGCATGCATACAAATGTATTTATTCACACCGACAAGGGTTTCATTAGCATGCACAGCGAAGTAAGCTTCTGTTTTGTGTGCGTGTGTGTGTGTGTGTGTGTGTGTGTGTGTGTGTGTGTGTTTGCATCAAATTGAGCATTTACGATTATTACTGCGATTTCAGCTTGCATTATTGCGTCTCATGGTGACATCCGTCAGATTGTCGATGATAGTCTGAATGATGCACTCGAAGTGACGATAATGTTTCTAAGCCAGCATTTGGGGAGTTGTTAGTCGCTGAACGCATCAATAGACACAAGATTGCATGCTTTTTGTCACTGGCAAAGCAGTAATGTGTTTCTTTCCTAGGCGGCATGCACCTGTAACACAGCCAGCGCCATCTCCAGGAAAACTTTACAAGGCGGTTTAATGGAAAAAATGACCTCGTAGATCTCAAGCTGCCCGATTTCCGAAGGTTGTAACACTGCAAGGTTCAATGAGCGCCTCTGATTGAGTTTGTGAGCTAATTATCAAGGTTTTGCAAGGCTGCAAAACAGGTGCGTCCGCGCATTACAGAATGGGTTTCTTATTAAATCAGTCAGGTATTGATGACTACAATTAGATCCAGGCGCTTCCCAGCACGCAGACCCCCGTGCGCGGCGTGTTTATCCTTATCATGTGATGTAAAATCAATATCTCATGACAATACTATCAATCTAGGAATAGAAAACAAAAATAGCAGACTCATATATTATATTATATAAAACATTGTTAATCATTCATAGAAGATAGCGGATCCTTCTCTGTTATTGTTTAACCGTCGCAGTGAAAGCGCTGGCCTGTGATCCAGCACCACCATGGCTGAAATCCTGTTGCCTGAACAAATCTATGGTATTCGCGTCAAACTTTTGTCAATCCGTTATGGATGCAACCGATTATGAAAACAGATACTGTACTAAATGAATGCAAATACATTTAAGGTAAGTTTAGATGTTCGTCCTTGACAGAATCTCGGCAGAACAGCAGTGCACAGGGCGTCTGGTGAGGCTTAGAAGTGTGTGCATCATCAGGAACCCTACACCATGAGTGCGTTCAGTCAGAAAGCTTTCACTTTCACGCAATTGTACTGTAAATGAGCTCTTACTGTAGGTATGGAGCTGGCAAGATAAAGAAAGATTTACAGTCATCCTTAGTAAGCGCCTGGTCAGGGTTGTGGTCGGTTAAATTAGGCGACTGTTTTGTTCATATTTTGGGGAAGAAAAAAAAAAAACGAAATATGAAATAGTGCAAGTACGTGTCAGCAAAAACGGCGCCAATTATAAAAAGCTGGGGTTAAGGAAATCTCTAGGTAAGAATTCACACTGCATTCACAACAGGTCTGGTCCGGTTCGGGCCACGCCCACTTTAGGTTAAAACCAAATACAAACATTTGGAGCACTACACAGATTCAGTTGCATATTCAGTCCATTTTCAGTTCTTTACAACCTATGAAATGTTTTAACTCTGTGCATGATCATTTGGAACAGTGCGTTTTTTTTTAGTTTGTTATTTTTTAAATAAATATTATTAGGTTTGTTCAATAAAATCTTAATTATACCGTAATAGTTGATGAGTTGAAAATCATACTGACTGTCATTTGCAGTGACTAATTATAAAAATCGGAGAAAGATAATATGGATAATACTCTAATAATTAATTGGAATGCGGTGTAATGTCATTGCATTAGATTCTTACTATCCCATAGTGTGGCTCGATATCATCCTACAGTATCTCTGAAATAATCCATGACGGCTTCTCAACGGAAAACAGCCGAAAGAGCATGATGAGACAAACACCACCTGGCCACAAAACAACAGAAACACCCACCTTTAGGAAGGGATTACTATAATTATTGATCTGAAAGAAGGAAAGAAAGCATTAATACTACTGGAATTTGGTTAGGAACTGTCCAATACATTATTATAACCTGGAAGGACCGTGCTGAACTGTGAACTTCACCAAGAGAAAAAACATCATGACTGGAGATTACTTAAACTCTTGGTTAAGCTACGCCATAAAAATCAAAGTACAGTAGTCATACAGTACAGTAAAAGCGATGTGTGATAGTAAAAAGAAGCGATGTGAAGAGAACTCGCAGGATTTGGGACTTAACAGCCGTGTGGCCGTAAGAAAACCACTTGTTAGTGAGACTAATCAGAAAAAAAACGCTTCGGCTTGCTAGAGACCATAAAGATTGAACTTTGGAGCGTGATGGAGATGGGTCATGTGCTCTGATGAGTCCAGACTGACCGTAATCCAGAGCGATGGGCGTGTCAGGGTAGGAAGTGAGGCGCATGAAGCGATGCACCCATCATGCGTAGCGGCCACTGCGTATGCAGTATTCAATTCCATTTTATTTCTATAGCGCTTTTAACAGTGGTCATTGTCTCAAAGCAGCATCACAAAATGAAAAGTACATTTATGGAAGTGTGTATGTGAGAGACAAAGGTGTCTAGATAATGAGACTGTTCCTGATGAGCAAGCCAAGGGTGACGGCGACAGTGGCAAAGAAAAACTCCCTGAGATGGCAATAGGAAGAAAAACCTTGAGAGGAACCGGACTCAACAGGGAACCCGTCCTCATTTGGGTGATAGCGGACAACAGAAATTATATAACATTGTGTGTGTACAAGCCTCTGGAGGCGGGGTTATGATCTGGATATGTTGCTTCAGTTGGTCAGGTCTAGGCTTAGCACCGTTATGTGGCAATAAAATGAAGTCAGCTGACGACCTGAATGTACTGAATGACCAGGTTTATCACATCGATGTGATGGGACTCAAGAGTGATTATTCTGGGAGAATAAGGAATCATTTTCATGCATGACCTGGCCACCATGTTGTGCGCTAATAATCAAAGAGGCGGTGAAATAAAATATTTGTGTGTGTGACTTTTTTATGGCCGGGGAGTGTAATAAAAATAATATACAGTGAAACTGCTCAAAAGTAGTTGAGTAGTGACTAGTCGGGGGGGGTGTAAATCTGCATGAAATGCAGCCATGCAAGATGATACATGAATAAAAATTGGAATATTTAATACCCCTGTCTTGCCATTGACAGCTACACGATCAGCGGAAACATGAGAAATGGCATGATTCATTTATATTCCGGTGCAATGTATGGTCAAATTAAAGATCCTGCTGAGAAATAGATTGTGCTCATTAACACTAATGTGAATTTGACATCGAAACCAACCCGAATTTATCAGGACGTCATGGTGCAATTTATAATTCTCCGTTCCCATACGGCGCAGACGAGCACTGGAATGCAGAAGGATTGTTTGAAAAATTATAGCAATAACTTAACGATTAAATGTTTAAACGCACTGTAATAATATCCTTTCCTCTAGTCCTCAATGAATATCTAATAATACACCGAGTTCCAGTTTATGAGTCATTAAATGGTTATGTCTAATAAAATGCAATGGATTCAGGATTAACACGGCAGCTTAACCCCCCCCCCCCCCCCCTCCCCTCCCCCCCCAAAAAAACAATGTCAATAGACGCACACTAAACACGTGCTGATCAGGCGTTTCTGGATCTGCTCTGCTGAAGTCCATGGCAATACCATGACTGCAAATATAAAAATACTAATCTGATCACAGCCTTGTTTATTAAGAGTTTATTCATATTAAGATTGAGTCATGAATAGGCCTGGTTAGATTAATTACCTTCATTTCCCATCGTTGCAAATTTGTCTTAATTTAGCAGTGTGGAGTCCACCCACACACTCATTTCACAGTGTTTAGTGTGCTCACTTCACAGTTTGCTCTGGAAGATTATTATTTCAGCACACACACAAACAAACACAAAGCCACAAAGCAAAAAGCGTAGCGGTGAAAAGTGAAGTTACTGTAGGTACAGTAAGTCAGAACAAGTCGAGTTTATAGTATCTAGATACAGTTTAAGGGGCGTTCGAGTCAAACTGGGACTCGTCCTGCATAACAGAACACAATAACAGTTGTGAGTAAGAACACACTCTTTATTTATGACTCCACAGTATATAATCCTGCTGCTACAATAATGCGCGTGTCCCCATGTTTCACGAGTGATTGGACACCATCAAGGAGGAACGTTTTCTCAGTACGCCGGAGCCATGACACCGGGACTGCCTGCTTCATATCTAAAGCACTGACTTCCAAG
The DNA here is from genome assembly GCA_030347435.1 of Clarias fuscus. Taxonomy (NCBI): domain Eukaryota; kingdom Metazoa; phylum Chordata; class Actinopteri; order Siluriformes; family Clariidae; genus Clarias; species Clarias fuscus. Next base: position 31,581,477 of record CM059213.1, read on the forward strand.
GTACTCCGTTATTGACTCAAGCACGTGGAAACGGCACTGGCTTGCAGCGAGGTCAGGACTGTAAGGGGGATGTGGAGAAAACTTCTAACTGAGTTCCTGTAATGTGCAAGTGGTGTTGGTGAAGGATTGTTCCCACAGACAGATGCGTCTCTTCAACAAGTTATCCATACTGTACGTTCTCAAGGATCAGCTGTTCCACGCGTACGGCCTTCTTTAAAATAGTTGCACCATTCAAATTTTTTACCGAGCTTTGTCATCGTACTGTGCTCGAAGTCTTCAACAAGTGCCAATTAATTAATGTCATTTATAAGAATTTTCACCAAAAGTCCCGGTTTGATTTGAACACCCCCTCATTGTATGGTATATTCAATTCAATTCAATTCAATTTTATTTGTATAGCGCTTTTGACAATTGTCATTGTCGCAAAGCAGCTTTGCACAATCGAAAGAATTATTTAAGTTTGTATGGAACGTGAATGTGTGTATGAATCAAAATGGTCCCTGGTGAGCAAGCCGAGGGCGACAGTGGCAAGGAAAAACTCCCTGAGATGGCAGTAGGAAGAAACCTTGAGAGGAACCGGACTCAACAGGGAACCCGTCCTCATTTGGGTGAAATGGTTAAGCCATTATATACATACAGTAGATACAATAACATTGAAATTTGAAATTTATACTGTATGTACTGTATATAAATTCTAAAGAAACACTTGCAAATACACTAACACATCTTAAACATAATAGTACAGCACATGATAAGAATTTGCTGCTTTGTGATAAAGTAACCAAATATATATATTTGGTTGTGCAAGAAAAGAATAATAATTACTTTTCATCACAGGCGCTCATATCGGATTTACCCTTTGAACGCATGGTCATATGTGTAAATAAGAGAATATTTAAAGCAAATAAGCAAATTGAATTTTTAAAAAAATATATTTTTTTTTATTTTAATGTGGGAAGATGTTCTCCTGCACCAGCCTGATGAATTGCTGGAGCTGTTCAACGTTTTCATGAACATCATGCATATACTGTATATTCGTTATTAGCACAGAGAAGGTCAGAGAAATGCAATGCAATGCTCAGAGAAACACAAAATCAAAAACCCCAAAGCTACCCACGATGCATCATGCATCACAGGACACATCAAGCATTTAAAGTCCATGGCGGTACAATTAGAAGAAGACCAAACAAGTATGGTTTGTTTGCAGGGGATGCCAAAAGAAAGTTCTGTCTAAAAAGAACATGGAAGCATGACTTTTTGTTTTTTGCTATTTGTAAAAAAAATGTTAAAGCGTTTGTTGTTGTTGTTGTTGTTCGTCTGAGTTTGTGCTGTAGTTGCCTAATACCAACTACAGGCGGGGGGGACTAACTTTTGCACTTGTACATATGCATGTATTTATAAATCTGCATCCATGCAGATGCAAGTTGTGATAAACACATACACACTGAAGGTTGTCCTAATGGCTGTGATAGCCCTCCTCCTTCCATCCACCCATCCATCACTCCGAGCGATCATGCTGTATCAGTGAAAAAAAGACCCACGGCCCACACACACACACACATCATCCCTTTCCTGCATGCTGTACCTAATCACCAGCAATAATGTGACAGGCTCCTGTAATTTACTCCGTACGGATGTTAAACGGACTGCTGTCATGTTTACTCTCGACTAGCTGAGCAATCACTCTGACACGCAGGAAGGGATTCTATTTGGATGCGAAAATGCTCTGGTTATATATCTGGTTTACAGGAAACTGCTTTTTACTGTAGGCGCTAACAACACAATCCTAGTGGGCAGAGAGAAAACATGACAATATGATGGTGTACAAGCTGTCAGTGATTTTTTATTTTTTTTTGTTAAGATGTGCACCAAGTACTGTAACTGTCATTCAAACTGTGAAGGAAAAGTTTGAGATGATTGCTGTTTAGCAGAAAATAGCTAGTCAAATTTTAACCAATTTTCAAGGCCACAATCCGGCATCATTTGACTGGTTTCTATCAGCATCACTAGCCCTTCGCTACAGGATTACAGGTCAGACTTCACCTACATGCAGAAGTAACTACTGCCAGAATCTAAAACACACAACGTCCTTGCTAATTGTAGCTATTTGCTATTGTAGCTAGTTGGCGCCTTTACTCCAGCAAGCGGTCGTTTTTTTCAAAAATGACCAAGAAACAAATACATTGGTGCCTTTGATCATTAAGATCAGACTGCAGGTATGTATGTATATATCATTTACTTCTGTACTGGTAAAGGAAATTTGTCACTACTTAGAATTAGCATTGTATTAGCAAAAAAAAAAATGGTTTTATGGTTGTACACACTGATCAGCCACGCCACTAACACCACCACCAAGTGAGTTGAATAACGTTGATTATCATCTATATAAATAGAAGAAAGGTTTTGTCTGTACGCTGGTCAGAACTCGGTCTTTCGATGATATCTTTACGTTTCATACTGTACATCGGAGAACCCGAAACCAGAGTCAAAGTTCTGTCCGTATGTCTGTCTGTATGTCCGTCCGGCCGATTTTGTCACAGCATCACGCAATACTGGTTGGACAGAATTTCAAGAAACGTTGCCAGTCCTTCCGTATTTGCCTAAACTAAAACCTGCGCCTTAAATCAAATCAAAATGTTAAGTAGAAGGGACGTTATGAACAGTCATGTGCCGGATGTAATAATTTATTTTAAACAGCGAGTGTATCTGACTGACGATGAAGGAAGTACAACTTAACATCAACATGGTGTAAGATAGTCAACATTACAAAATTTTATATATTTGGACTAATAAGTCCCTGCGCCATCAGGGTTCGGGTACGATTCCCAGCCAGGTTCAATTCCCATCTCCGTGTGCATGGAGGTTGCACGTTCTCCCTATTGCCTGGTGGGTTTTCTCTGAGTACTCTGGTTTCCTCCCCCAGTCCAAAGACATGCAGATTAGGCTGGTGAACTGGTGTTCCCAAATTGCCCGTAGTGTAAGAATGAGTGTGTGAATGTGTGTATGTGTGTGCCCTGCAATGGATTGGTACCCTGTCCAGGGTGTACCCTGCCTCGTGCCACAGGCAGACATGTACAGTATGCGTGCTTCAATCTGAAATAATAATGCCACTGATTACCTTAAAGCTGATTTTTTAGCTTTAACCTTTTTAACTATTCCTAAAAACTCTGCACATGGGTACTAACACTAGGCAATTACATATCAGTAAACTGGTGACATATGATTACATAAAAGCCAAATGTAGCGCAAAATGCTGGAAAAATGACCACTGGCCAAAATAGACAGGTATGTGAACACCAACTGCATTACAGCCTGCCATGTATGAGGCTTAGCAGGCAAAGAGTTACAGTAAAAGTTTTTCTTTTCTTTTATCTGGACTCTTTTCTTTTGGATGCACCCAATAAACAAGTCTGACCCACAACCCACAACACCCAACGGATCCTCCACAGCACACCCCAGGAGCAGCCCAGGCGGCCCAACGAGCATCCACACAACACTGAGTACTGGAGAATGTTTTGCACTGTAATGGTATGACTGACCGGTGTATATTGTCATTAATTGAAAACACATTAGTCAATGCAGGTGTGCTTCATTAATATTTCAACAAAAATCAGTAGATGCATTATTTATGGTTTTAACACATTTTAATGTGCATTAATGTGGTAAATACTGTTGTTGCGTAATCTTATGGTTTGTGGACCTGCATACCCCCATACACATTTAGCAAATATTTGTACGATATGAAAAGCTCAGTATAGAATAATTCTTTGACCTCCATAAATTTTACAAAATAAATCAATAAAATAAAATCGTACATAAGTTCCTTATGTACAGTATCATGATGGGGCATAGTAGAGGCATCCTCCAGAATAACTACAGTAGGTATCTGTGATATTAAATGCTCTGTGGCAAGCATGTCAGGATAAAAGTTTGTCTACGGGCCTTTTGTCAGCTGCACAGACTGTTTCAATACCCTACCTACAGTATAGTACAGTATACTTCATACTACGCTGTGAAACTTCCCACAGAACTTGTACGTATTGTAAGGACATTGTCAGCAGCATGCATGAGAAATGAAGCTGTAAGTGGATTTAGGCACAGGGGAATTTCCTAAAGAGTCCTTAATGGATCTCATCCGCCTTTTTCGCAAGAACCTGAACTGCTGCTACACAGTCAGCATGCTTCACCTCATGCAAGTGTGCATCACCCTTTGGGTATGGGTGGGAGAAAAAAAACTTACGTCACTATTTAGGAACAATGATGAGTTGTTTTTTTGTTTTACACTACGCAGAGATTCTGATTTGACGTAAAGCCAAAAAAACAGATGGACTCACCCCAGCGTTGTCATAGTGACAATAGTGTACCAGAAAGAGGCTGGAATGCTGGTGAAGTTGGTTTCCCTGGTTCCTTTCTCAGCGTAGAACATGACTGTGGCGAAGATGATGATGGCCATGGTGAGGGAGAAGAGGAGGAAACCAAGCTCAGAGGCGCAGCTCTTTAATGTGTAGCCAAGGATGCGCAGGCCCTGCGAGTGGCGCGAGAACTTGAAGATGCGGAAGACCCGGAAGACACGGAGTGTTACAAAAGCGCCGCTCACGTCCTCGTTGTCGGGCATGACCAAGCCGATGTAGTAGGGCATGATGGCCACAACGTCGATGACGCTCATCACCGAGCGCATGAACTTGCAGCGACTGGGAGCAGCAAACAACCTCATCAGGTACTCGAACGTAAAAATGAGCACACAGGCCGTATCCATGCAAAAGAAAGCCAACGAGTACTTCATGCCGCACGGCAGGTCCTTCGGGCCTCCCTTGGGTGGCCGGCACGGCACAGTCTCCACTACGTTAGCGATAACCGAGACGGCAATGAAGAAGCCTGTGACGTAGTAGAACACTAGCGCCATAGTGCTGGTGTGCGGATTCTCGAACGCTCGCCATAAGCGCTCACGAAGCGTGCTGTTTGGAGGCAAGGGTTGGTCAGTCGCCATGTCTGCGTCTGTGTCCTCTGCCAACCTCTCCTGGTTTTCCTTTTTGCGGTCGCGGTACTCTTCCATGCAGCAGTCCCCGATGATGTCTGACACGATCCCGTAGAACGCAAGCTCCTCGTCGAAAGCTTGGATGCACTCCTGCCGCGGGTAGTGCAGCTTGCCTGTGCGATAGAAGTTGAGGATGTGCCGAAACATCTCGGGGTCCCTGTCGAAGAAATATTCCTGAGTGTCTTCATTATAGAAGAATTCCTTTTCTGAGCTTCCCAGCAAAGTGTCAGGATAACGGTCCAGGGTGTTCTTCCACGTCTGGAACCGAAGCCCGCTTACGTTAACTATCAGGATCTCATCACTGCGGCTCTTCTTGTCGACAGGAGGTTTGGGCATGGTGTTTTTGGCCAGAGGAAGCCAGCCGACCGCGGCTGCCCGGGCAAAGGGTAACCATGTTGCCACTCCGGCAGCCATTTTTGTTTATCTGTTGCTATAGTTGTTACCAGAGTAGAGATCAGGTAGAGAGTAGAGAGAGAGCTCTAGAACCCTGATGTGATCTCTCCGAACCTTTCAGGAGTAAAAAGGGAATTTTCAAAATAATCATTCGAGCTGTTCTCAGCCGGACTCCATGGTTGAATTATTTTCTTTAAAAAAAAAATGTGTATGTTTCCAGTCCGTCTGTCCGCGTAACTCCCAGGGGAACGTTCCTGCAAGGTGAGTGGTTTCAGGCAAATTTCATCATCATCCTTATGGAAAAAATCTCGCAAAAGTCCCACTGGACTACTGAGGACACATCTGATGCCATTTGACATCACATGCCGAACGTATTTCTGTAAACTAAAAAATCAAGGGACTCCTAAACAGACCATGTGTACACCCAAACTATCTTCTCCAAGCCTTGTTGTCTTTTTTTTCCTTTAGGGTTGTCTTCATACAATCATTTTCTGGTAAGTCTGCTGGCTCTTGTTTGTACACACTTTTCAAACCCTTATTAAATTGTGATGATGGTCTCTGAAATTGCAAGATAGGCAAATTCTGCTCTCTGTCTCTCTCTCTCTCTCTCTCTTTGTCTCTCTCTCTCTCTCTCTCTCTCTCTCTCTGTTGTTTAAGAGCTTTGATACCGAGTGTTTCCCCTCCCTTACAAGTTGATCCTTAAGTGGCTACTCGAGTTCACCGATGTTCGACGAGGCTTTTGACTGGAGATCAAGCGGATCGCAGGCGTCTCTATTCCATATACGGCGACTTCCTTAATGTCCCTGTCAGAACAAACAGAACAGAAGCTCAGATACTGTACAGCGCCGACCGTGGACGCCCTGGATGCACTGTCACTGTTGTATGTCCCTAAGCTTTTCGGAGTCTCCTTTGGCTAAACAAGCTTCAGAGTAAGTTTATGAAACGCCTCTTATGAATCACATTAATAACTTTCGCGGGACAACCACGTGTAGTCTTTATTTTAGGGTTTTATTAGACTGTAAAAGTCACGGCTGAATATTTAGTTCAAAATACAGAAAATGTGCATTTAAATAAAACGGAATGGTACGTACTGTACTGTACGTACAGTAGCATCATCTAAGGTGACGACCGAGATCTTTATTTCAAGAGATCATTGTCTAACAAACCCGCCTTCGAGGGAATTTTCTAAGCTTAGAATAATTCGATGCAAACTTCATGTTGACAGGTAAACAAAAGTGTCCGGTACACCAGTACTGTACCTCCCAGCATGACGGCTGACGTGAGAATAAAACCAGAACCACGCATACAACTCTTCAATTTTTTTTTTCTCCCCCTGTTGTAAAGCATCATGAAGGAACCCAACCCAGCATCAATCCGGTACATCTATTACATACTCACACACTATGCAAAATCAATCGTTCACTTCCTCAAATATCACACACCAAGAAGCATATTAAGTTCATTTAGAAGTTCATATAGCATTTTAAGAGGGAAAAAAAAAAAAAAAAAAACAATAACAACACAATCCGCTATCTACTGTATACTGAGGCATCACATTTCCAGTTTAAATCCATCCTTATCTTGATATAGCTTGTGTATTTCTTTCGTTTGTTTTACATCCATATAAGGTACGGTATAGCTTGTTGCTTGTAGCTCTATAGATGCAACAAATCCATGCATTAAACCCAAACACTCAAGTCTGCAATATGATCCAAACCCCTCAAATCAGGAGCTGATGGAAAGTCTTAATCTGTAATGAAGTTACCAGGAGTCAACATGCTCTAAAACTCGAAGGTCTCACAGGCAGCTCTAATCTATTTTGGAACTTAATAAGGATCATAATTACCTCCCATTATGAGGATCTTGAAAGGATGATGGGTCCTGTGTGACAGAAAGCAGGTGAAGAAGAAGAAGAAGAAAAAAGAATTAGAAACAGAACGATCCTCTTCAGCCGTCTCATCGAGGCACACATACAGTACAGGTTCGAGAAGAAGTGATAGTAATGCTTAGTCCTTCTAGTGCTCTCTCTTTCTTTCTCTGTCTCTTTCCTCTTCTCTTCTCCGCGTGTGCTGTTCCTCTCCTGCACTGCCTCTCTCTCTCTTTCTCTCTCTCTCTCTCTAGCTCTCGCTCTTTCGTTTGCTTGCTCAACCCCCTCCCTATGTCTCTCTCTCTCTCTTTCTCTTTCTCTCTCTCACTCTCTCTCTCTCTCTCACACACACACACTGGCTTTCTGTCTCTCTCTCATATACTTATGCATCCATCTAACACTTAACTCAAAAAACGCATCGCATCCTGCAACGAGCCAGAGAGAGCGCAGTAAGGACGTGGATGTTACACAACATGCGAACATTGCGGGTTAAATTCTGATATCACTCAGCCTGACCGTCGTTGTTTTCATTCTATAATCATTCGTTGATCCTTGCTTTATCCTGCTCAGGCTGCCAATAGATCCTATCCAAAGCCTATGCCAGGAACACCGAGCATGCCGGTACACCCCAGACGGGATGCCAGGTCATCACAACACATCATGCACGCAATCAATCACAACCACAAGGGCTATTCAGAGTCACCAGGATATTTTCCGCGAGGTGGGAGGAAACCCCAAGGAATCCCAGGCTGGCACGACGAGGATATGTGAAACAGTAACTTGAGCTCAGGGTCGAAACCGTGACCCCGGAGCTGTGCGACCGTGACACTACCCACTGCGCCATCATACGTAGTAAATCTGGATTAATATGCAGTCCGGCCGTAATAAAGTTGTCTTTAGGACATAACGGCTTGGATTTGTTAACGAGTCATATATTTGAATCATCTGCAGTACAGTGCTTTTCAGTACACTTTAAGCAGTTCAACTTCCTGAAAAGTGAAAAATGAGACAATATGTTTCATTAGCAAACTACACAGCCCCGAATGGTGCTGCACGGATACGTTTCTTCCTCATCCGTCAGTTTATCAGAGGCGAGGACATTTGAGGAGTCTTGTTAGCTTGCGTCTATGAAATAGGGCAGATTGTTCTCCTCTACAAGTATGCTTTTCTACACTGCAGCGTGAGTTATCCATTGTGCCCAAACTGTGGGAGATGGAGTTATAGCTTTTTGAAAAATCATACAAAATTCATCCAAACTGTTTTGACAAATCGTTTTTTTTTAAAAGAAAAAACATGCACAAAATATTTTTATGGTCGCCTTGTACTGTACCTCCAGGGTCCGGGTTCGGGGGTCCGTGTGCATGGAGTTTGCATGTGGTGACTTTCCAAAAACAGGCAAATTAGTTTAATTGGTGTTCCTAAATGACCTGTAGTGTGTGTTTGTGTGTGTACAGTATGTGTATGAGCCCTGCAATGAATAAGCACCCTATCCAGGTTGTACCACGCCTCATGCCCGAAGTCTCCTGGGATAGCCTGCAGGCACACCACGACTCTGTATACAGACTAAAGCGGTACAGATGATGATTAAGTAAATGAGTGAGTGACTGAGATTGTCCCTGATTTTCATTGTATTATTATTTTTTTGTTTTTTCTTAAAACTGCAAAAAATTACGTTTGCTGTCAAACTGAGAATTATCCCTCTCACTCAGAGAGCATGGCTATACTGTACTGTATATTATATATTATAAGATGGGATTTGCTTTTCAACCCCTTAGGAGCCAGACTATCCTTTTTGACAGCTATTATAAATAATCTAAAATGAATAACCTGGTGGCGGCACGGTGGTGTAGTGGTGTAGCACTGTCGCCTTGCACCACCAGGGTCCGGGTTCGATCCCCGGCCAGGCTCGATTCCCGTCTCTGTGTGCATGGAGTTTGCATGTTCTCCCCGTGCTTGGTGGGTTTCCTCCGGGTACTCCGGTTTCCTCCCACAGTCCAAAGACATGTAGGTTAGGCTAATTGACGTTCCCAAATTGCCCGTAGTGTGTGAATGAGTGAGTGTATGTCTGTGATGGATTGGCACCCTGTCCAGGGTGTACCCTGCCATATGCCCTAAGTCTCCTGGGATAGGCTCCAGGCTCCCCGTGACCCTGAATACAGGATTAAGCGGTATAGATGATGAGTGAGTGAGTGAGTGAATAACCTGGTGGTACGATAAAATGTTTATTTAATAAGACCTAACACAGCACTAAATGATGCTACATGAGTTTTCCAGGAGGATTCAGCCTACAATCCTAGATCTCATTTATATCATCATTTATACGATCAATTCTGTTCTCTTTATCTTCTCAGCTGACTCCTACTGTAAGTGGCCCAAAGTTCAAATCCCATTCATGGTCATGCATTTCTTTTTCCTCTGTGAGTTCATCAGAGCAAGGACATTCGAGGAGGCTTGTTAGCCGTTGTATACAAAATAAATTCAGCCTTTATTTATAAGATATACAGTACATGACTGTACTGTGAATTTTTTTTATCCGTCACATATGCCAGCTTCTTGTTAGTAGGCTGGGCTCAGAGCAAACCATGATATGGAGCATATATATTATATTTAAGGGCCTTGCTCAAGGGCCCAACAGTCGCAATCTGGCAGAGCTGTGGGACTCGAACCCCCAACCTCCCGATCAGTAAGTCAGAGCCTTAACACACTGAGACGCCACAGCCATGACAGCTTGCTCTGCTCTACAAGTATGTCTTTCTAGCCTTCACAAAGATGCAGCGTTGGCTTTAGAGGAAGTGTCTTAGAGGACGTGCCACCAGATTGGTACTTTTTGAGTGGAAAAAATCAGCTAGTGAGTGGGAACAGTGTTGGTGTAAATTGGGAAAATGTACTAAAAACACCACGCATTTTGAACTGTCATGTAACAGCCTCAGTCAACCAAACAGACTACATTCCTCCTGTCAGTGCAAAGTCTTTTTTTTTTTCTGCTGCTACAACTAATCAAAAGCACCTCAGGTTTTCATGCTTCTCAATAAGACTGACTGGAAGTGGGAACTAAATCATCCTTCTTTATATCACTTACAAAGTTGATCCAAATCACAAAGCGCCAGGCGGCGGGACAGACCATGCAGTTATAGCATTCGCGTCCTCTGAGACGTGAAGCCAGCCAACGGCAACTGCTGCGTATGCTGCTTGGCTGAGCAACTTAAGACACACACACACACACACACACACACACACACACACACACATAAGGAAGCACCTATTCATTCATATCACTCTTTCTCATACACATCCTCACAGGCATCTACGATTGGCTCGTGACTTCACTTTGACTGACAGAGAGAGTATTTGAACATTTTTTTTATTTTTTTATTACAAGTTACAGTCTATAACAATCTGAGTCATTTGAAACCTCCTGTAACCTTATAAGCTCATTGTAGAAGGTTCAAACTTCCTTATTTTGAGCGTAGCCACCAGATATTCGAGCAAAAACCAATCACTTAGATTTTTTTTTTTTTTTTTTCTGTCACGTGATGAGTGAAGCAAAGAAGAGTGTTTTAAATGTGTTTAAAGGGTTTTTGGAGAATGAGAACAAGAAAAGATTGTTTACTCCAACAGTAATAAATGATAAAAGATCAAACAAACAAACAAAAAAATTCCTTGATCTAATTTGCTGCCACTTACCTTCAAAATCGAAGAATGAGTCGGCTATATTAGTTATAATTAAAATTTTACACATTATGTTATATGTTATAATCATCAACATATTGGGACTAACTTGCGTACCTACTGTACAGTAAATTACCACTAACACAGCCGCAGGCTGATTTATCCATTATGTCACAAGTGTTGGAGGTGGATTTATAGCTTTTTGAAAAGCAAATCACACAAAACTCTTGTAAAAATACTTATATAATCCAAACAACTTTTTTTTTTTTTTTTTTCAATATTTTCCTTCTTAACATCCTTGTGACTCAGAGGAAACATGCACAACATATTTTCCAACAGGTTGGAATGGAGTGGATTCTTTTTGACTCACTCATCGCCCATACCGCTTTATCCTGTATTCAGGGTCGCTATTGGCCGGTCCCAGGAGACTTTGAGGCACGAGGCGGGGTACAACCTGGACACGGTGCCAATCCATCGCAGTGCACACACACACACACACACACACACACACAAACACGCAGAATGAGCAATTTGGGAAAGCCAATTAACCTAATCTGTAGGTCTTTGGACTGTGGGAGGAAACTGGAGTACCCAGAGGAAACCCACCAAACACGGGGAGGGACAGGAATCGACCCTGGCCGGGAATTGAAACCGCACCCTGGAAGTGCAAGGCAACAGTGATAACCACTACACCACCGTGCTGCTTTCTATTGAGAAAAGAATCCCTGTTTTTCTCAAAACTGCAAAACTGGAGTTATCTCATTTTGCTATCAAACTGTTCATATACTGTAGACTTCCACCGCTCTCACTCAGACAGCATGGGTCATTTTTCGTTAAGTTTGGAATTGGCTGTAATGGAGGGAGAATATTCTTTTAAACATATAATAATATAAAAAATAAATGCAAAACTTCGACACCAGTTTAGCAGCTGGAGAGAAATGATTATAAAAAATATAAGAGTTTAATATAAGAGTTTGCTCTTTTTTTCTTCTTCTTCTTCTTTTTTTTTTAAAACAAAACTGTTACAGCTATGGAACACTGTCGGGTCGGTCTATCTGAATAGCACACAATGCCTCTGTTTATTAGTCATCATCTAGAGTTGGACCTGTGTTGAATTTATTTTGGGCTCAACCTACTTTAGTCTTGAACGTTACGTTCATGGCACATTGGATTATCTGTTCTCATCTGCAGCAATCGTTCTATTTTTATTGCAGATCCTCCGAAGAGTATTAGAAAAGTCAATGATGTCATTGATGGAAGAAAGTGCTATATAAACAAGTGGACGTTTTTCGTCAGGGTCCACGTTAGAGCTGATATACAAGTGAATAATACATGAAGGCAAAAGCTGAATACAGCAGCAAACCGACACTCGGCTACTTACCGCGTATAACGAGGACACTTCGACCACCTCACCCCCTACAACCCCCTCCCACCACCACACACAACCATATACTGTATACACACACACACACACACTCACACACACAAAAGCATGCTCCTGGGATAGAAAGGCCCACGTGGCTTATTGAGTTGCACTGAAAATAGAAGGATTCAGTTACAGCGGTATTTATAGTTGTCCTGTTTCCTCAAAAGGATTAACAATTAGAATGCACTTTACAGTGAATGCAGTTTAAATATAATACACAGCGGTGCATGCCAGCAGTAGTCACGTCTCCGTATCAATATTACATGCATGCTCTTGGAAACACACACGGCCAAAACACAGTATTGGTGCTGATTTTATATATATATATATATATATATATATATATATATATATATATATATATATATATATATATATATAGTACGGAAAATGTTCAAATTGATCAATTTGAATTTGTGCTTCTCTAAAAATTTCAAGTTACATTTTTTTATTTTATATATATATTTTTTAAATAAGTATTAATACTGAAAAAAAAAAAAAATCTGTAGTGTCCGTAACCATATCAAATTCATGTTGTTGCAATATTTTCACAATTTAGCATTTTAGAATAAAACACTTTTTCAGGTTTATGTCTTTTCAGGTGAGATCTAAATCGAAGTTTCATCTGAATGACAGTTACGATCGTTGAATGATTTGAATTCAAAAAAGTTCCGGACATGAAAGGGCGTGACATTACAATGAATACAATGAATACAAATGTGTATTCGTGTTTCCTAAAAAACAAAGTGTAGATCAGGACTTAAGAAGCATGAAGATGGTGTTATATGATCCTGAAACGGAATCTGAAAATTCACTAATTTACCCAGGTGAGACACTATTTAGCACAAATACCATGTTTTGGCCCAAAGTACAGTATATACAGTACAGTATTCATTTGGAACTTTTGTAATAGCAGGAATGGATCAAAAATGTAAGACTGTATAACACATCATCCTGAATCATATATTTTTTTTCTCTTTACCTGTACTGTCTTAAAAAAAAATTTTTTTTAAATAGTTGTTTATCACATCCTAATAAAAATGTTCTATTTGCATTGATGTGTAAGCAATTGTTCAAGACTTTGCATGCTTGAAGCAGCTTTTGCAGTGAGATCATTGAGGAAACATTAAGATTCAATACGAGCGAGAATAAACTGAGAAGGAGAGAGAGAGAGAGAGAGACAGAGGAGTGAGGTAAGCTGAAATGATGGCTGGATCGATCACTACATTCCTCGAGTCATTGGCTGAGAGAAGAGAAGAGAAGAGAAGAGAAGAGAAGAGAAGAGAAGAGAAGAGAAGAGCCTTCAGGAAGACGTGGCACAAAACTCAGGGTAACTGAAGCGGATATGCAGATAGCTAATGTTCTGTGTAAAAGGGTTACAATGAAAACTGAAAATTAGAATCAATTGCATATTTTTGTCACCACGTTTTTATATGTACAGTAAGTGATGAAGTATGCAACACACACACACACACACACACACACACACACACACACACACACATGCAGATCTTTATTTCCTTTTCTAATAAGAATAAGAGGAATAATTGTGTGATGAACGTTCCTTTAATCTTTGGAAGAAAAAGCTTCGTTTGTGTGTGTCTGAGAGAGAAAGTGCATCAATAATTCACCAGCTTTGAAAATATCCGGAAGGAAATGGGCTGAAAACAAAAAAAGGCAACGAAAAACAAGGGAGCGATATGAAACAGGACGAATTAGAAAATGCAAGGCGTCGTGTGTAACCGACTCTCCATAATTTCAACGCCCGGTTTTGACACTAATCGGTATGCCTGCAGACTCGGGCGGCTATCAGACGGCGCGTACTGTACTGTAGCGAGGCTCCTGATGGATGTGGATGAACTGGATTTGGGCCTTTTTAAAATCGTGATTATAATCAGACGTTTCAGAGCAGCACTCAGTGTGATGAGTTTCACGAATGCCTCCCCAGGGCCGGTACTTAGCGAACGCTACTAAAACCCGACTTCGTACAATTACTGTATGCAGCTTGATGAAGGAGATCAGAGCCAAGATCATCACAAACCTCCCTGAAGATCATGATGCTCTCTGGATACAAAGCAGAGCTCCGGTGATGTGATGACAGACACCGAGAACTTCCTGTCGGGGAGTGTGGAAAATCCCACTGGATGTCGCTGCGGCTGAATTCTGGCAAACAAAGATCCCAAAAAGGATCAGCCTGTTGGGGCTGAAATTAGTCTTAGGCTACAAAGGTCTCGTCTGTTTGTGTAAGCAGTGTCAACGGGCAAAAAAACTTTCGAACAACATGTGGTCATGCTTTGAGCAAATTGTTGAAAAGATACAGTACAGAATGTTCCATCCAGCCTTGTCTCAGGGACCTGTGAGCCTTTATTTCTCACTTCTTGTCCTCACATATCCCTTGCTTGTTGTTAGGAAGCTGGGGTCAGAGGTGATACAACACCCCTGGAGCACAAAGGGTTGTAGCCTTGATCAAGGGCCCAACAGGGCAGCTGACCTTCTGATCTTTTCCTGTGTGAAGGCCAATCTCACAACCGTCAGATTATGAGACTGACTAGCTACCCACTGGTCATGTTGCAGCAACCAACCTGGCAGAGATGCGGCTCAGCACTGAGCACTGTAACCTTGCACCTCCAGGGTGCGGGTTCGATTCCCGCCTTGGGGTCTGTGTGCATGGAGTTTGCATGTTCTCCTCATGCTTGGTGGGTTCCCCCCAGGTACTCCGGTTTTCTCCCACCGTCCAAAGACATGCAGATTAGGCTAATTGGCAATCACAAATCGCCCATAGTGTGTGAATACCACGTGATGTCGTGAGGTCCTAGCATGGACGTAAAAATGGGAATGAATACAACGGTCACCATTGGCCTCCATGGTCCCTAGTTAGACTAAAGAGGTTCCTACTGTACATGGATGGAATCAGTGAAGTGCATGGTATAGAGGTGCAACAGGTAACTCTGCTGTCACACAGCTCCAGGTGGCATGGCTCCATTCTGAACTCAAGTTACTGCCTGACCTCACATGTTCACATGTTCTCCTTGTGTCTGCATGGATGTCCTTCAGGTTCTCATACCACCTACAGTAGGATTAATATATGCTGGTAATAAAGTATGTACGTGCATATTGCCTTTCCACCTTACGACTACTGTTTAATCTTTAACATATTGAAAGTCGGAATAAAATCCATTGAAAACCATTTTAATCCGACCTAAAATACCGGGTGGAATATTACTTGAGGACAAGTCCTAAGAGATGTAATGTTTCATGTAAACGTTAGCCTGTTGTATAAAAGATTTAAGGAAAGGTTAGAAAAGACCTTCACCCGGCTCCATAAGCATTTTACTACAGCTTTAAGGACGAGATTCAAACCCACGTCTTTGTTTACTACCTCCCACAGTGTTCATCCCGAAGCCTAAAATGAAAATTGATTCTTGCTATATAACAGCCAATAGGAATAGATTTCGTAATAAAACGCGAGTGTAGGATCTCCATTGACGATTCTTTCGCTGAGATTTACACCACCAGTGCTGCATAAATCAGTGTCACTACAATGACAGTAACAATGCACTCTGTGTAAAGTACCCAGTGGATGAATACATACGGAGTGAAAAACCTCCACGAGGTTTTACAAGTACGAAGGTTAAATAGAGATCAGTTCCCCAGTGAGCAAGTCAGATGAGACGGCATTAAGGAAGATGACACGAGGGATAAACCTCAAAAGGGGAACGCATCCTGTCCTAAACGACACCAAATTGTAAATCCGTACAGTATGGAGATGGAGAAGAGTAAAAAAATAAATAAAAAATAGGATGAACAGATATGAATAGATGAAAAGATAGTTTTTATAAGTGCAGCAGCAGTATTAGAAGAAATGTACAGTAGAGCAAAGACCATAAATAGAATTGCATATAAAAATACACTGCATGAAAAAAAGGGGGGGGGGGGGAAACTGCCAGAAGGGGTCAAATTATTGGCCTGCAACAAGCATAAAAAACATTACTGGTAATATTTTGAATGACATCCCTGAAAAGCTTGGTGAAGTTGCATCATAGAAAAATGCACACTATGAGATGATAGCTGAGTTTAATAGTGAAAGTAAAATCATTTCCGCACACACAACCCGAGGATAATCAGACAAAGATTCTGCACTTTGGAGTGATAGAAAAAAAAGCATGTGGTTCGATGAGTTCAGATTAATCGTATTCCACAGCGATGGGCGTGTCAGGGTAAGAAGGGAAGCGCATGAAGCGATGTATTCATGTCATCATGCATAGTGGCCACTGGAGGCAGTGTTGTGATATGGTGTTGCTTCAGTTGCTCAGGTCTAGGCTCAGCTACTGTACATGATGTGGCAATAAGATTAAGTCAGCGGATGACCTGAATGTACTGAATGACCAGGATATCACTCAAATTGTGAAAGTGTTTTTTTTTTATTTATTCTTTTTTCTTTTTTTTTACAGTGTTATGTAATCTGGTTATGTAATGAAATACAGAGATTACAGTAGCAAGAAAACTCCCCATGATGACTTCAGACTTCAAAGGTGACTCTTTTGGGTGCCAGCAAATAGCAAGGTTATTAATCATTACTTCTACGGCTGTATACTGTACTAGGAATATGTTGTGATTAAGAGTCCTGAGATGAGTACAGTACACGGGCACAGTCTTTGGGATTACAGCATCACACCGGGAAAATAATGACGTCTTTGCAAATGAACTATTCTTGAATGTAGCCAAACTTATCCATAAGTTGTTAAAATAAGATTACAACAAACCAAATTTAAGATTATTGTGTTATTTCTAGTCAATTGGTACTAAAATTGCAAGCAAAAACTTTCAGGAAAAAAAATCCTTAAACCTACTAACAGAACAAGACATTTTTTTGCTTGTAATTTTAGTAACATTTGACTAGAAATAAACTGAAATACAGTGAAACCTCAGCATACTGTACGAAGGCGTATGGTTTCACCATACTAACAAAAGAAACTGAGTTGCGCGTACGTCCGAGAACCGTTCGAAACTTGTTTGCGTCAGTGAAAAGCCAAGTGAAGCGAGTTTACATATTTTTTTTTGCATTTTGTGTAAGATTTAGTGAGGACATGGCACCATGGCTCAAAAGAATGCTACCAAGGACGGTAGCAAGAAGAAAACAGAGCCACTTTCAGTTTCGTTTTAAAAGCAGCCGGCGCCAAGCGGAATCATAAATTAGGGTTACGTGAGGTTTAATGTCTCATAGTTTCATATTTTACTTCATTTACATGTCTTTTCTAAATGTAATTATATATACAGGGTGGGCCATTTATATGAATAAAGTTACGTTAAAACCAAGCACACCGTTGTTTTTCTTGTGAAATTCCCAATAGGTTTGATGTGTCACATGACCCTCTTCCTATTGAAAAAACAAAAGTTGGATCCAAGATGGCCGACTTCCAAATGGCCACCATGGTCACCACCCATCTTGAAAAGTTTGCCCCCTCACATATACTAATGTGCCACAAACAGGACGTTAATATCACCAACCATTCCCATTTTATTAAGGTGTATCCATATAAATGGCCCACCCTGTATAATGATAGTGTTGGAAATTGGTAATATTGGTAATTATTGATTATTTGCATTTACATTATTTCCAAGGGGGAGATGCGTTTTGCATTATGATTTTTCGCCTTAAGAACTCGCCTCCAGAGCAGATTAATTTCGTACACTGAGGTAGTGCTGTAACTTATATTTAGTTTGTTGTAATCTTATTTTGAGAACTTATGGATAAGTTTGGCTAGATTCAAGAATATGTCATTTGCAAAGATGTCATTTTTTTCCCAGTGTGATGCTGTAATCCCAAAGACTGTGCCTTGCAATTTTACTTTCATCTAAGATCCTAAGATCCTAACAAGTTTTTTTGCAGTGCAGTGTTAAAGGTATACTGTATGCCTACCGTATTCAGGTGAGATTATCCACTGTCACACTGTTAAACTGTAATGTTTAGTGACTGCGCTCAGCTTGACCGTGTATCTGGATGATCGGCAGTGATCCAGTTTATCTGTGTTTATTTATGGTGATGGGCGTAACGTGCTTATGCATATTAAAATGCATTTACAAATAAGGCAGCAGAAATGGCAGCAATAAAAAGGGAATTTGATGTCATTGCAGGTTTTCCATGTGTATTCGTGGTAATTGCTTGCACAAACATAACCACAAAATCACCCATTTATGAGGACGTTTCTTTACTTGGGGGTGTTTCTTTATGTAAATGTGTGTGGCTGCGCACATGCAGAATAATTTAGGATGAGAATTTATCAGCATCTATTACAGCAATGTGTATGCATGTGTAATGAATTCCAATTTTCTAGTGCATTCGGGTGATTCTTATGCAGGGAATTACAGCTTTACGGCGCTACACATGCTTGGATAAATGAGAGCCCTTGGATCTACATATATTTGTTTCTTAGTTGACGCTCAATTCATTTCAGATTTGGTTCTTAAGCAAGTCTATATTATTATCAAACACTGAAACCAATTTGGCAGCTAAAATAATATCCTAGCATATGTTATGTACATCTTTATGTACAGTATATCGCTTGTAGGCTTTAATTCTAGTCACATGAGCCACTGGGCTTTAAAGCAACATGGCACAAACTCTATAGTCCATTTTCTTCCAACCTTTCTTTCTTTTTTTTTTTTTCTTTTTTAAATTGAAGCCAAACCCGAATTATAGCTTTTGCAATGATAAATGAAATATGAAACTCCGGCAAAACAAGTTAAAAGCCTCCGAGCTCCCAAATCTACTCATACTTTCATCTTCTGCATAGACATCAGCACAAGTCAGATTCCATTTACGCAACAACTGCCAAGTTCTACTTCAGTCATCCCACCCAGCCTCCCCCTAAAAGGACATATCCTAGGAGTATCAAAGCATGGCTCAATCCCAAAAGCGCTCTCTATTAGCCTGTAGTGTGCTGCAAAGGGTGCACCAGAAGTTATTTTACTGTTGTCGGCCATTTGAGATGGAATTTAGCTTAAAATTGAATGATTAAGACTCAGTAATGTTACGTCGTAACATCTCATATTTTACAAAATGTGAGGAAGATGAAAAATGTATACGTCTGTCCTATTCGATTTGCTACTTCAATTATACACAGCAGTGTTCGGGTGAGGGAGCATGGTGGCTTAATGGTTAGCATTGCCTCCTTGCACCTCCGGGGTCCGGGTTCGATTCTCGCTTTAGGTCATGGAGTTTGCATGTCCTCCCCGTGCTTGGTGGGTTTCCTCCCACATTCCAAAGACATCCAGATTAGGCAAACTGGTATTCTACACCCACACCATAACACACCCAAGCTACCAATGTGGGGAGGACAGAAACAAACCAATTCCGCCAGTCAACGTTTACAGAAATGACTGGCATTTTCATCATTATGAAAGTGTAGATTGGTTACAGCACCAAAGTGCTTGATGGTTACCTGGGCAATAAATCCCTCCCACTTGGGGCTGGGCTGCAGATTCTTTGGGCTCCTTTTTCCAGGTAATATTAGAAGCGAACATGCTGAGCAAGAAAGTTGTGAACTCTTACACATTTGATTTGTGTTTTCATGGCAGTAACAATATCGTTTCTATAACAAATCCGTAATTATAAAGTTTTGGCGTGTCCTTTAAGTTAATTGTATACTGTATGCTTGTAGTATGGCCAGGTTTAATTGCAAAGACTACTTGCATTATACAGGCTAGCAATGGTTGCAGCTAGCTACAGTAGCTAACCTATTAAAGTAAATAAGGGTGCTAACTATGCTAATGTGCTGAATTAATGTCAGATTTTATTGATATTAAAAAAAAAGTCATGGCATCATGCCGAGGGCCTCCTTTCAATTAGCTTCAGTAACTTAATAATTTCTCATTAGCGTTTTTTTCTTTTCTTTTTTTTTCACCTGCCTTTGTAAAAAAACAAAGCACATTGTAATGCCTACAAGGTTTCATGGAATTCCAAGGCAAATGAACACAGGCAATAAATTGTACATGTATTTTTTTCGTTACTAATTTGTACTTTGGTTCTGTTAAAAAACAACAAACATTTTACATTTCCGCAAAAAAAAAAAAAAAAAAAAGAAATACTAGACAATGTGTATTACATGTACATTAATGTTATGAACAGCATCAACTTCAGTTGTGTTTAAACTACAGTACTTAAAAAGACTAGGACTCACTATCTCTAACTCATTCAGATAAATATTGAGAAAAAAAATCTGTTTCTTTGTGGAGTAATTGCACTTTTGTACTTAAAGTACATTTTAGAGCATGCACTTACAGTAGTACTTAGTTTAAAAAAAAATATTTGAAATGAAATATTACTTCTACTTGAAGGGGATGTAATCTTTATGCAAATACTTTACATTTTTTGCATAAAGATTACATATTACGTAAATATTGACTTTTTGTACTTTTTGCACTTTTGAGTTCCTTGTCATTTTATTTATCTATTTATCTATTTATCTATTTATTTATTTCATTGAAAATTCTATCTTTAGTTTAATGTTTACATTTTTAGTGCGATCTTGCTTTCATTGTAGTGAAATTCTTCTGTTCTATTAAATCTTTCCATGTGAGGCAGTCCGATAAGCATTTCAATGCATATCACGCATTGAGTGGTGTATGGCCGTGTACAAGACAAATAAAATTTGAATTTGAAATTCAAATTAATCTGTAAACATGAGGTTATTGTTAGTTTTATCACCAATGTGTCTCGAGTTTGTATGGTCCTGAAGATGTCCTTTATTAATCCCATTCGTGCTCACTTGGTATGGAAATTGCTTCCCTCCATCTTCACAATTTTTTATTTGTTGCATTTTACAGGCTTGGTTCTTACAAGGTTGGTTCTGTACTCATTAATAAAATGATACTTCTTTGGGCTGATTACTTTCATATGAAAAAAAAAACCATAACCTAATAGAGGTCATTAATTTGGGGTTCTTTAACAGCCAATGAAATTCATGAATTGAACAGGTTCCCTGTATAAATCTGCGACAGCTTAGCGGCTCCATATAGCAATGCTAATGAGACAGGCTGTAAAGTAAAGTAAAGCCTTTATTTTGTCACATATACATTACAGCACAGTGAAATTCCTTCTTCGCATATCCCAGCGTAACTGGGGTCAGAGCGCAGAGTCGCCATGGTACAGCGCCCCTGGAGCAGGTAGGGTTAAGGGCCTTGCTCAAGAGCCCAACAATGGCAACCCGGCTGAGCTGGGAATCGAACCGCCGATCTTCCGATCAGTAACTCAGTGCCTTAGCCCTCTGAGCCACCACCGCACTGTATTACAGTAATACAAAAACATGAATACAGTACAGAGGCACTAGTAGTGGTGCAGTGGGAGTATCGTTGCCGGTCACAAGGAAGATCGGGGTTCAGTTGCCCAAATGGAAACCCCAGTCATGGAGATGCTCAAATCGATGCACTCTCAAGCCTGGAGGAAATGGGGAGGGTTGCTTCAAGAAGGGCATCCAGCATAAAACCTGTACTGGATCAAATATTCAAATCAAATCAATCCTAATGGGAAGAAGAAAAAAAAACCCTGCTGAATTCTTGTTTCTGATCAGTCATAAAGTGTTGATTACTTTATGACTGATAGAAAGATAGAATTTCCAAATAAATAAATAAATAAAATGAAAATGACACATAATTGGGATGGGACATATTAATTTTAAAAAATCTACAGGTAAAATTGAATTAAAATAGAAATGCATACAAAATATAATAAATTACACAAAATTTGCCAATTATTTTTGCAAACTGAGAAGTAATAAAAAAAATATATATATATATATATATATAGTAAACATATGGTGTGTGAGTATGACAACATCAGTACGATTGATACATGAAATATGAATTGAAATGATGTGTGTGTCAGCAGCAGTCGTATTGTCCATGTTCCAAAGTTTATAATAATTATAATAATAATAATCATCATAATAATAATAATAATATCTTCTTTTCATAAAAATGACCTAAAGACCTTTAAAGTATCTTGAGTTTAAAGACTAGTCTGCATGTTCACTGGGTAGTTCTTCTTGAAAGCAGAACTGTCTCTCTGTCTCTCGTCAGGGAAATCAACATTAGATTATTTCTGATCAGTCATAAAGTGTGGATTAATAATAATTTAAGAATCACACAGGGACTTGTATCGCAGACAATCCATATAAATGATTTTTTTTTTAATTCATTTGTTTGGTTGTTTTTTTTTTTTTTTTTAGATATTGATAAGATGCTCATTTAGCCATTTGTAAGGAGTCTCCGGTGTCAGCACAGAGGATTTTAGGAGAGAAAAAGAGGACGGGTGGAGAACGACCGTTTAGTGCTGATAAAACATGAGTGTTTACCATAACTTACTTTAAAGGACAATCCATAATAACTCACTCACTTTATCCAGTATACAGGGTCGCGGGTGGTCTGGAGGCTATCCCAGGAGACTTAGGGGTTGGATGGTGT
>CM059213.1:31609327-31756827 GCA_030347435.1 Clarias fuscus
ATGTTGTCCGTCCCTTCATCTCCAGACACCCCTGTCAGAGGTTAGAGGTGTGTGAGATTGATAATGGGTGCTCTTTCATACAGTACGCCTGTTTTCATTGACAAAGATAAATAGTTGAAGAAAAGTCTCATGCATTTTTAATTCTAAATGAAACGCACGCATTAGGGTTTGACAGGACCGCTCTTCCTTTGACGGAGGGGTTAAACACCTGCATGTATGTACTGTATGTATGTACAGTGGGATGCGTAAGTTTGGGCAGTTTGTTAATCTTCATGATGTTCCTGTATAAATCGTTAGTTGTTGCGATACCAAAAAATTCAGTTAAATATATCATATAGGAGACACACACACACACACACACACACACACACACACACACACACACACAGTGATATTTGAGAAGTGAAACGAAGTTTATAGGATTTACAGAAAGTGTGCAATAATAGTTGAAACAGGTGCATAAATTTGGGCACTGTTGTCATTTTCTTGATTCCGAAACCTATAGAACTAATTATTGGAACTCAAATTGGCTTGGTAAGCTCAGTGACCTCCATACACAGGTGAATCGGCTGCGCCAAGGCTGGATTTTTCAACAAGACAACGAGCCTAAACACTGCTCAAAATCTACTAAGGCATTCTTGCAGAGGAACAAGTACAATGTTCTGGAGTGGACATCTCAGTCCCCAGCCCTGAATATAACTGAAGATCTGTGGTGTGAGTTAAAGAGAGCTGTCCACGCTCGGAAGCCATCAAACCTGAATGAACTAGAGATGTCTTGTAAAGAGGAAATGGTCCAAAATACCTTCAGCCAGAATCCAGACTCTTATTGGGAGCTATAGGAAGCGTTTAGAGGCTGTTATTTCTGCAAAAGGAGGATCTACTAAATATTGAGTTCATTTCTTATTTGCGGTGCCCAAATTTATGCACCTGCCTAATTTTGTTTCAACAATTATTGCAAACTTTCTGCAAATCCTATAAACTTCGTTTCCCTTCTCAAATATCACTGTGTGTGTCTCCTATATGTAACAACTAACGGTTTATACAGTTTATACTGTATATACAGGAAAATCATGAAGATCTCCTCTGTCTTGGTCTTGCTTTCCTGGGAAGGTCTTCATGAGAGACAGTTGCATCATGGTGCTTGATGGGTTTTGCAAATGCACTTGACAACAATACTGTTCCAGAACAGCTGCCCATTCAGCGAGTTTTCTTCATTGTGTTCTTTATTGTGTTCTTTAGCCCAACCGAGTCTCTTCTGCTTGTTGTCCTGTCCTTAGCAGTGGTTTCCTAGCAGATATTCTACCATGAAGGCCTGATTCACACAGTCTCCTCTTAACAGTTGTTCTAGAGATGTGTCTGCTGCTAGAACTCTGTGTGGCATTGACCTGCTCTCTGATCTGAGCTGCTGTTAACCTGCGATTTCTGAGGCTGGTGACTCGGATGAACTTATCCTCCGCAGCAGAGGCGACTCTTGGTCTTCCTTTCCTGGGGCGGTCCGCATGTCAGCCAGTTTCTTTGTAGCGCTTGATGGTTCTTGTGACTGCACTCGGGGACACTTTCAAAAGTTTTCCCAATTTTTTCGGACTGACTGACCTTCATTTCTTAAAGTAATGATGGCCACTCGTTTTTTTCTTCTTTTTTCTTGCCATAATACAAATTCAACCTCTTTGAATGAGAAGGTGTGTCCAAACATTTGGTCTGTACTGTGTATATATATATATATATATAGGGAAGACTTGCTGGTGTGTGTTAATGGGGAGGCTTCAGACCTCAAACTGTGCATTTGGGTTTTCAGAACTTGTCAAGTTGAACGAAAGTTATCATTACCTTTAAAAAGAGTCAACTTTTTTACATCACTACCGGAATATGAGAATGATAGAAATGTAGAACTCAAAGGGCAAAATACACACATTATTATTATTATTATTATTATTATTATTATTTGAGTGATAAAAAAAAATAAAAACAACCAGAAAAAAAACATGAGCATGTCTATCTGAGCTATTTCTTTGACTGTGAGAACCATTTTTACATTTTTTGCTCGGTCATGTTTGTATAATTGGTTAAAATGAAATAATATTTAGTTCATCTCATTTCTGAGGATGTGCTCTAAAAAGGATGTATCTATCTATACTGCACAATGCAGAGCCCTATATACTGTATACTGTATGTTTATAAAAATAAAAAAATAAATAAATAAATAAATAAAGTAAAAAAAAAAAAAATGAGAAAGAAACATAATAAAATGAAATAATTCCTTTTTCTCTTATATGTACAGTATACTGTATGATTGCTTATTAACATCATAGAGTTTATTGCATTGTTCCTCACTTCTCCTCGAAAAGAATGAAAGGAAGACTGTTTCCTAAGCACTGGCTTGACAGGAGCATTGTGAAGCTTCACACGCGTCAGTTAATCCACTGCTACAGGCAGCTTAGTAACTCGAGAGCGACATCCAGATGAGTCGTGATTTGTTTTCGGAATGTATCGCCGGCGCGTCTATTATATGCACGTCAGTCGCGTGTGTGCGCGCACCTTAAATCCTGCGCATACATTTCCAGTTTCCAATAACCTGAGCTCTTTTATTTCTCTCCGTTGGAAATAATGCATGACAGGCGGACGACTCTGGCTTTCCTGTGTATACAGTATATCGTAGAAATCATGTTTATTTTTTATTAAAGATACGTCCTATAATAGTATACAGTAGTATATACAGTGGATTGTGGATTAAAGTTGCAGAGCTACTATGTACATATTCATTTACTTTATAGGTAACACGTGTCGCGGGAAGGCAACTTTAGCCTGACGCGACCGCTTGGCCGAGCAGATCTGGTTTTGAAATCAATATGGACTCCATTGAGTGCGAAGTGGGCTATGACCCATCTGTCACACTGATCTCTGTATCTGTTTCATCATCATGTCACGTTTTGGCATCTCCTCCCCTCTTAAGCCTCATCGAGTCGATGGATAATGGATGAAGACTCGAGCAGGCCTGCGGAGCAGCGGCGCTGTAGCGTTGCAATTGAATCTCCTAACACCGACAGGTTTACTGTTTATTCATTCCACGAGGTTCAGCGCTGTCGCGGCGATCTGGCACCCGAGGCCAGGAGGAACAGCTTGAGGAGTAAATATGGGCTGTGATTTGAAGTGAACACCAGCGGTGCATTTGTTTATTGCAGTAGCGAGCACGCATCCTATTTCAGTCCCTTTTCGTATGAATTACGAGCGGCGTCCAGCTGACCCCTGTGATGAAATTCCTCGTGAGTGAAGGCGTAAAAAAATATGTACTATCGTCATTTGCAGAAGAATTCAAGCACAGTACGCTGATGAGACTCTGAGATGCAGTAAAACATTTGAACCGTGCAAACGTTTTAAAGAAGGCCGTATATCTGTGAATGACGCAGTCACTCTCGTGAACGATCAGCAAGGGGAACGCCCGAACCTTGACATTCAACGGGTCTGTCTCATTCACATTACAGGATCTCGACTGGGGGTTAATCCCACATCCACTGTATACAGTTCCAATCCCACTCCATTTCAGTAAAGGAGTTCCGGGAGGCCAGAGTTTCAGATGTGAAGCAGGTCTCTGGTGTACTGAGAAAACGTCTTAACTTGATGGAATCCAAGCACTCGTGATATGCTGGGATAAGTGCATTAGTGTAGTTTAGTTTTTATTCTGCGCAATGAAAAGTCCCAGTTTGACTTGAACGCCTCTCAGTCATATATGACGACTGATGATGTTCCATGTAGGGATGTGTTCCTCCTTTAGTGCAACGATTGTGGGTCGATTTTGATAGACTGCTGACTTCAGATGACCTTAAAGGAAAAGGTCAAGCAGTGTTACGTCTGGTTCTACTCCATCTTCCATTGTTATTCTTGAAGACACATCTGTGGTTTTTTGTTTTTTTTGGACTTTTGGTCCAACCGGTAGATTTTAGTATAACAAAAATCTTTTGATTTGTTTGTTTCATGATGATATATTCTTTTTTTTTTTTTTTTTTTTTAAATAGACAGCACTCTTATAAAACCAACAGATTCTGAAGTTTCTTAGATAATCCAGTTTCTGGAAGGTTTTTTACATTTTGCGGAAACAACTAAAGTAAACCTGTGAACATACTGAAAAATGTCAGAAATACAAAAACAGACAAATGGTTTCAGATCGACAGAAATTTCTGCTACAGGTATAAAATATTCATTCGTAATTAATGGTGGTGCATCCCGGGCTCAATCTCAGGCTACTGTTGGTATGGATTGGCCTACCTACAGTATGTCCACCTCTGAGGTCCCAGGTTTTCTTCTACAGTATCTTAGATGTTTACTACACCCAGGTTAGAACAATCTTTAGAAACAAATGTAAAAAAAAAAAAAAAAAAAAAGAATCTTGGAACCACACAAGCATTCAGAACTCCAAGAAGTGAAGGATCTGGAATTTTATTTAACATTTTTGGAGTAGTGTGTTTTATCCTGCGGCGACATGGTGGCTTAGTGGTTAGAGCCGCCATCTTGAATCTCCAGGGTCCGGGTTCGATTCCCACCTCGTGGTGTGTGTGTGTGTGTGTGTGTGTATGGAGTTTGCATGTTCTACTCGTGCTTGGTGGGTTTCCTCCCACAGTCCAAAGACATGCAGATTATGCAAATTGGCATTCCCAAATGTGTGCCCATAGTGTGTGAATGTACCCCGCCTCATTGGATAGGCTCCAGGCCCCTCACAACCCTGTGTACAGGATTAAGTGGTATAGACGATGACCGAGTTTTATACTGCTTTGCTGTATACACAAACTTTGGAATTTCCTCTACAATCCATCTACAGTAATGAAGTAAAAAGAAGCACTATGTACTGTACTAAGAAGCACCTTAACTTTACAGCATGGAGTTGTGCACGTTTGGCTAGAAAACAAAAAAAAACAACCGACACAATAACCTATTAAAATGAGTGAGTTTATACAGTATAAAACATGTGATTTGCCGTGCATCCAGAACTACAGTTATAGAAAAGTCAAATAATTCACCAGTGCTCCAGTGGTAACAAGACGCTACCCTCTATCCCTGTCCCACCTCCGATGCAGCACGCAACGTGTGTAGGTTTATGTTCTTCGGGATTACAATGATGCTATTCATCCGACCGAGCACCCAGATTTCCATGAGCGTTTCGTGTCGGCGTTCAGCAACCGGTGCCAGAAAGACGATGGGGAATGAGAGCCTGATCGTATTCAGTGCTTCAGAATAAATGCACACAGAGGTCTTGCTAGCGCACACCCACAGCTGCTGGAAAGTGTCAGACCTACACACTCGCGGGAGAAAGCACACTGTAACACCCTGGTGGACTGAGAACGAGGACTCAGAGGGAACTTTTATTACTTTTCAAGCTCCATGCATTTTAGATCAGGTTGTGCTAACGTAAAATGCTTAACGCAAACCAAAGTAACTGATAAACACACACACACACACACACACACACACACACAGAGCAAAATAATTTAGGCAGTTGCTTTGGAAAGC
Source organism: Clarias fuscus (assembly GCA_030347435.1). Classification (NCBI taxonomy): domain Eukaryota; kingdom Metazoa; phylum Chordata; class Actinopteri; order Siluriformes; family Clariidae; genus Clarias; species Clarias fuscus. Next base: position 31,614,827 of record CM059213.1, read on the forward strand.
AGTAGCTTGACGGCGAAACAAGATACAATCAGTCGTTACTAGCTCGTTCACCGCAACCCCTCCTCTCTTTCAAACCGCATGCCTTATATATAGTTCCTATATAAAAAAGTCAACTTTGTTTAACATTGTTATTCAACCATTAAAATATAAAATGTTGTAGCATTATGGTTTAATCGTTTTTTTTTTTTTTATCATTCAAAGTTTGATGAGCATCATTTGCGAGTCGTATTGGATTTTTTATAAGCGATGCTGCGAAGCCTCCTAGCACTTCTCTTCCTCTTTCACTTCCATACAGTACATAATGGACCAGGCTTTCACCATCCGCTGCTGTCTGTGTGAGACTTTAAGCACCCGTGCTGACACATAAAGATAAAACTCACAAAAAAAGAAGTCTATCTGACCTCTCCTCTCTCGCTTTGTCCTTTTTTTTATATATATACACACGTGGACAAAATTGTTGGTACCCTTCGGTCAATGAAAGAAAAACTCACAATGGTCACAGAAATAACTTTAATCTGACAAAAGTAATAATTTAAAAAAATTCTATGAATGTTAACCAATGAAAGTCAGACATTGCTTTTCAACCATGCTTCAACAGAATAATTAAAAAAAATAAACTCATGGAACAGGCCTGGACAGGCCTGGACAAAAATGTGACCAAAGGGACATGTTAATTCAAGGTGTGTCCACTAATTAGCATCACAGGTGTCTACAATATTGTAATCAGTCAGTGGGCCTATATATAGGGCTCCAGGTAGTCACTGTGTTGTTTGGTGACATGGTATGTACCACACTCAACATGGACCAGAGGAAGCGAAGGAAAGAGTTGTCTCAGGAGATTCGAAAGAAAATTATAGACAAGCATGTTAAAGGTAAAGGCTATAAGACCATTTCCAAGCAGCTAGATGTTCCTGTGACTACAGTTGCACATATTATTCAGAAATTTAAGATCCATGGGACTGTAGCCAACCTCCCTGGACGTGGCCGCAGGAGGAAAATTGATGACAAATCAAAGAGACGGATAATCCGAATGGTAACACAAGAGCCCAGAAAGACTTCTAAAGAGATCCAAGGTGAACTTCATGCTCAAGGAACATCAGTGTCAGATCGCACCATCCGTCGTTGTTTGAGCCAAAGTGGACTACATGGGAGACGACCAAGGAGGACACCATTGTTGAAAACAAATCATAAAAAAGCCAGACTGGAATATGCCAAACTACATGTTGACAAGCCACAAAGCTTCTGGGAGAATGTCCTATGGACAGATGAGACAAAAATGGAACTTTTTGCCAAGGCACATCAGCTCTATGTTCACAGATGGAAAAATGAAGCATATGAAGAAAAGAACACTGTCCCTACTGTGAACCATGGAGGAGGCTCCGTTATGTTCTGGGGCTGCTTTGCTGCATCTGGCACAGGGTGTCTTGAATCTGTGCAGGGTACAATGAAATCTCAAGACTATCAAGAGATTCTAGAGAGAAATGTGCTGGCCAGTGTCAGAAAGCTGGGTCTCAGTCGCAGGTCATGGGTCTTGCAACAGGACAATGACCCAAAACACACAGCTAAAAACACCCAAGAATGGCTAAGAGGAAAACATTGGACTATTCTAAAGTGGCCTTCTATGAGCCCTGACCTCAATCCTATTGAGCATCTTTGGAAGGAGCTGAAAACGGAAACAACTGGAGCAGCTTGCTCATGAGGAGTGGGCCAAAATCTCTTTGTCTCATTGACAGTTACAGGAATCGTTTGATTGCAGTGATTGCCTCAAAAGGTTGTGCAACAAACTATTAAGTTAGGGGTACCATCATTTTTGTCCAGGCCTGTTCCATGTTCCTGTTCATTTTTATTTATTATAATTCCGTTGAAGCATGGTTGAAAAGCAATGTCTGATTTTCATTGGTTAACATTCATAGAATTCTTATTTATTACTACTTTTGTCAGATTAAAGTTATTTCTGTGACCATTGTGAGTTTTTCTTTCATTGACCGAAGGGTACCAACAATTTTGTCCATGTGTGTATATCCCTATAAACGCTCCTTCAGGGTTGCATTTTAAACCCGAAGGCATTCACGCCTTCATTCTCAGCTAGAGAGACATCTCTTTTTGCTTCTCGCTTCACAAGCTGCCACTCTCTCTCTCTCTCAAAGCAGCGTCAGTCCACACACACACATACACACACACACATACACACTCTCTCTCTCTCTCTCTCTCTCTCTCTCTCACTTTGAGAGCCTCCTCTTCACAGTGTCGCAGTGACACGCAGGGTGTCCCATCCGGCAGATTTCCTTACGTGCAGTTAGAAAGAATCGATAAAGCCCTCGACAGAGTTTTACACCGTCCCTGTAGGAGCTCTGAGTCAAAGGGAGGAGAGGTGAAGCGCAGAAGTCGACAGTAGTGCAGTTACTGAGTGCTCAGGTGTACTGAGGCGTGACAGCTAACCACAGTAAAAAATAAAATAAAAAAACTTTCGCACCTTTAAGTTCCATTAGAAAATGTAGAATTACAGTGCTGTAAAAAAGTGTATGCATCCGGATTGTATGTGTTTTTTTGCATAATCGTCAATAATAATGAATGAATAATGAATAAATGATTCAGATCATCAAATTAATTTTAATATTACACAAAGATAACCCCAGTAAATATAAAAATGACGTTTTTTTAAAATGATCATTTCATTTATTAAGGGGGAAAAAAGCTGTCAAAACCTGCCTGGCCCTATGTGAAAAAGTAATTGCCCCCTTAAACCTAATAGCTGGTTTTAATTCTGGAGGAAGAGTGGGTCAAAATCTCTCCTTGCTGTGGAGGAATTTTGACTCACTGTTCTTTGCAGAATTATTCTAATTCAGCCACATTAGGGGGTTTTCGAGCATGAACAACCTTGAATCCGGACTTTGACTGGGCCACTCCAAAATCCTTTTTATTTAAAGCCATTCAGAGGTGGACTTGATGGTGTGTTTCCGGTCGTCGTATTGCTGCAAAACCCATGTGCGTTTGAGCTTGAAGTCACAAACTCATGGACGGACATTCTCTTTCAGGATTTTCTGGTAGAGCACAGAATTCCATTAATTATATTCTAATGGTTCCATTAATTATGGCAAGTCATCCAGGTCACAGGTCTTAGGAGTTCTTTGTGTAATATTACAATTTGTTTGATGATCACAATCATTTAAGTGTGACAAATAAAAAAATCAGAAAGGGGCAAATACTTTTTCATGGCACTGTATATCTCACTCACCCACTCATCATCTATATTGCTTTATCCTGTATACAGGGTCGCGGGGGACCGGGAGCCTATCCCAAGAGACTTAGGGCACGGGGTACACACTGGACAAGGTGCTAATCCATCACAAGGTACACACACACATACATACACACACTACGGGCAATTTGGGAACGCCAGTTAGCCTTATCTGCATGTCTTTAGACTGTAGGAGGAAACAGGAGTACTCGGAGGAAACCTACCAAGCATGGGGAGAACATGCAAACTCCATACACAGAGACCCAACGCGGGAATCAAACCCAGACCCTGGAGGTGCAAGGTAACAGTGCTAACCACTACACCACCATGCCACCTCACTGTATATCTGTGTAAGATTACAAACATTTTTATAAAATGGAAAAATGTGCACCAAAAGACATCCATCTATTATCTATACGCCTTATCCTGCATGGGGTTGCAGGAGTGTGAAGTCGATGGCAAGGATAGAGAAGAAGGGGTACACCCTGGATGGGGTGCCACCCCATCACAAGGCACAAGTGCACACTCACACAAACAGTACAAGTAATCTGGACACACCAATCAACCTAGACTTCATGTCTTTGGACCAAAGCACCTGGACAAAACCCCACATGCAAACTCCAGGAACATGAGGCGAGAGTCAAACCCCAAATCTGGAGGTGTTAGGCAACAGTCCTAACCACTAAACCAAATGACTATTTTAGGTTTTGGGAAAATGGCAGGTAGCAATTGTTTCAAATTGAGGTTTGGTTAGAGAAACTGGGATTGCCTAAAAGCTTCTGAAATTCCAGTTTGCAACAACTGAAGTAAACAACTTTTTCCACTCGGTTTACACATACCGTACAGTTTGCATGAAAATTAAGTGGAGGCGATTGGAGTTCCACTAAATTGTTTATTGTCTTTCAGATTGAACAGATTCGTTCGCTCACTGAATTATCTTGATTAGAGTGGAAATGGATATGGAGAATGGATAAGCTCATTCACACTTCTTGAACATGGTGAATCTGGAGGAAACCTTACACTGGCACAAGAAGATAACCTGAGAGTAACCCAAGCTTCTGCTTGAACCAGGAGAACATAAATAAATTCATCGGATTTCAGGGTAACACATGCTAACATGCATTGTTAATGTCAAGATCCAACACCTGACACTCCATTAGTACCTGATATTGTAAGCTTAGTAATTGCTACTACTACTACTACTACTACTGATCTTTTCCATAATAAAAAAAAAATCCTGTTTTCCAGCAAAAGATGGATTATCCTGTCAAACTTTCCTCCACTTTGTATAAACACAGCCCTTATACATGCCCTCTTTCACTCCAAAGCTCTTCACTTAACCTTACCCAGCTCTCAGCATGCCTTCAGGAAATGTGAAGGATTTTCACATTTTTAAAAGCATTTTTGTATAACATATAAAGTTCTACTTATATGGTTCAGGAAGTGAATATGGATTAATCTTTTCAAGGTCAGAACACCCCTCTCTAGCTCACAGCTCAAATAAAGAAGACATATAGTTCAATGTTAAGTGACGTCTGAGTCCACTATGAAGAACTCTCTGTTTTATTCTTCTAATACCAGAATAAATTTCTAACCATGAGGGTGACTTTTGATTGTGCAGAATAACAGAACGCAGTTATTTATGAAGAAAATCTCCTTTTATTTCTCAAAATAATCCCCTGCCACACTATTGCACTTATCCCAGGGTTTTCACTATTCAATTTGCACTCGTTGGTAGAGTAATTCTTCCACTCTTCAAAGGTACTACTCAACATAGTGTCCATCACAAGCCATGCATTTGGACCATCATTGAACCCAACCCAAAATCCACAGCTATTGGTCTCCCACACAGTATTGTCTTCAATACTGATTTATCCTTCTTGAAGTTTCTGTGCATGTTCTCTTGTTAGGGTTGTCATATCCATAAATGTTCTATAGCATAGCAGGAGATTTTAATTTCAAGAGTTAAACAAGAGTTGGGTTCAGTGATGGCACGAATGCATTACTTGTGATGGAAATTATGTTGTATGTATAGATAGATCATTTATTGATTCCTAAGGAAATTCCAGATGAAGCTATTGGATATGCTGCCATTCGCATCATTGGCCAAAAACAGTCAACAGATACCTATTCATCCATCCATCTAGGTTACATCTCTGTAGTCCAACTTGGCCAATGGTGAGCATTGGGTTTATTCCCATTGGTCAAACCGTTATTCCCATTTGTACAACCGTGGTAGAACCTCTGGTCAACATTCACACAAACTGAATCTGAATGTCTATGGATTGGGGGTTTGCATGTTCTCCTTGTGGATTTCCTCCGGATACTCAGGTTTCCTGAGGAAATCCACAAGGAGAACATGCAAACTCCATGCACACAACATGGCTAAGTTGCCACCAGAACTAAACCACCAGAGGAAGATATAGAGGAAAGTTACAACTGTGTTGGCCAATCACGTCTCTCCGCTGGTTTGCTTGGAGTTGGCATGTTCCATGTTTGGTGGGTATCTTCCAGGTACGTTGGTTTATTCCCATGGTCCAAAGACATAAGGTGTACTTTGAGTGAGTTTCCCAAATTGCCCATAAGGTATAATCTATAAATGTGTGTGAGCACCCCAGTGTACCCCAAGTATATACAGTAGATAATAGATGGGTGAATATTTATTAATGCATTCTTGTATTTATTAGCCTGGTTCGTTGAGCTAACATCTAATCCAATCAAATGTGTCCTGCTAGACCTGTTTGAACAGAAATGCATCAATCAAGGGCCTCCGAGTGGCGCAGTGGTTAAAGCGCTCGCCCTATCATCCGGAGATCGCTAGTTCGAATCCCGGGTGATGCTGTAACCTCTCACAGCCGGAGGTCTAGAGAGAGTTGATTGGCCGAGCTCTCTCAGAGGGGAGGGACGAGAGGTACTTAGTGCTCCTACATTAATCACGGCTCTACAGCCAGTCAGGGGCGTCTGTGAGCTCGCGCAACGGAGGGAGCGGATAGCGCTGTCCTCCGAGTGTGTTACGCCGCCCCCAACGGTGCGCGAGCGAGCAGTTCGAAAAGATGCGGTCGGCTGGCGTCACGTGGTTCGGAGGAAACACGTGATAGTCTTCGGCCCTCCCGGCTGAGTGGTAGTAGTAGCCTTAATGTGGGAGCCCCCTAGTGACGGGGAGGAATTGGACACGACTAAATTAGGGGAGAAAATCGGGGAAAAATCCAAAAAAAAAAAAAAGAAATGCATCAATCACCCAAAGATCTGAAGCTCAAATTCACATCTGCAGCGAAATAAGCTGAGCTCTATACTTTAATGAAAGCTATGAGTGGGCGCAGAGGCATTCTGTCGCTCATTCGTCAACCAGAGAAACACCCAATCGTGGGCACCTCTGACCACGCTGTGTATGCTGAAGAGGGCGGATAGCGCTTTCTTTCAAGTGTGATACACCACATTGTGAACAGTGCAAAAACATGATTCTTTCGAGGACGAAGCTCATGTTAAGCATCACCATCTCAGGAGTGAGTGACAAAAATGATCACTAGCTGCAAAAGTTGCTCGAAAATGAATAGAGGAAACATAGAGGACAGTATTAACTGAGTCAGTATCTGTAATAATATCCCATCATTATGTATTCTAATTATCATCTGAATGCAAAAAAAGGACGTATAATGTGAAATAAAGCATAAACTGGGATGTCTGTAAACATCAGAAGGATGTGCTTGATCAAAACCTACAGAAACCTATGCAATGTATAAAGTAAATTCACATCAAGGTGTTGGGTCAGAAGGTCCAACAATGACCATTCAACCGTTCAGATGTATAATGAGATAAAAATGTCCATCTGGAAAAGAGTGTCTGTAAACTTGAATAAAACGTGAAATATTTCAATGTTAAAAACAGATTAAATGTAGGACTTGGTAGTGGCTTGTCAAAGCTACCTATTCATAATAACAATAACGACCATAAAGAAAATGGAGGAGACCTCATGGGTCATTTCTCCATCATGGATTCCATCATTCACGAAATTTCATGAATGCATTTTCTCTCCGCTTAATTACTTCACTTAGTTTCAATTTCAATTAGAGTGTTGAAATTGTGCAAATGCTTTGCAGTGTACAGAGGTAGAGGAGAGGATTAGCTCCCAGTCTGAGTAATACACCACTGCCCGCTGTAGTCTAATACTTTAATGGAAGCTCCGAGCAGAGACACGTTACAGAGAGAGACACACTCAGGCTTCTAACACAGATGACCCGTGCTGGTAACTTACTTACACAGAGGAGTGCAGAAGCTATTTATAGACAGCAAGAATAAGAAAAAGCGGAAACTGGTGCATTTAAACTTTTTTTTTTTATTATTCATTTAAGGCTTACTCTTCATTTCCTCATCATTTGCTTACAGTGTGATCATATCAGGGATATTTAGAGTAATCCTGCACAGAAACATCACAGGAAGTTCACTAATACATTTTCTTATAGATTTCTTCAAGATTCAATGATTCGTATGATTTTCATACCAATTTATTTTCATGTTAATTTTTAACTTTACCCATTTTTTCACATTAAAATAATTTTACACTTCATTTCTTTTCATGTATTTTTTTACATGATCTATTTATTTCCATTTTTTAAATATATTATTTCACATTTGATTTTTTCATTTCATTCACTTCACTGATCTCTTAATTTTTTATAATTAATGTTTTTACATGTAATTTCTACCCAATTTTTTACACCTGATTAATGTCTCACATAATGTTTACAATATTTATTTTTCATATGATGTTGTAACCCTAAATGAATGTCTCCTCTTGTTTTCCTGGGATTTTTTTCATGTCTTTTTATCATGGTGCTTGATGGTTTTTTTGTTTGTTTTTATTTGATATATAATTACATAATTCCATATGTGTAATTTCACATTTTTTGAATCTCTAGCACTATTCTAGAATGTAGAAAATAAATTGCTAAATGAAAAACACTGAATTAGAAGGTGTGCCCAATCTTTTGGATGGTACTATAACGTTTATACACATGGTACACACTTTTTTTTTTTTTACATGCAATTATAAAACGAATGCATTTTTACAGTTCATTTAACTTCATATTTAATTTTTACACCTGATTAACTCATGTAATTTCTAGTGCATTTTTCAAATTTATTTTTCGACATGATCCATTGGTCTCCTTTTTGTTTTTATGAACTATATGGTTTCACAGATCATTTTGATGAAGTTTCTTATTTTCACATGCTTACATATGATCAACAGTTTACATGTGTTTTTTTTAATTACTTTTTTTAAAACTCATTTTGTTTCATATTTGATATTACACTTTTTTTTTTTTTTTTACACAACTGACTCCTTAAATATTTTAAACAAGCCATTTATTTTATTTTATTTTTTTCATGTTTATGGTAAGTGTATGGAGTGTGTGTTTGTGTGTGTCCTTTGTGATGGATTGGCACCCATCCATCCGCTTTATGCCCCAAGTCTCCTGGGATAGACTCCAGGCACCCTGCAACTCTGTATACAGGATAAAGCGGTACAGACAATAAATTACTATTATTATTTTTTAAAAACATTTTCATGATTAATTTGTATGCAAGCCCCTTTATTTACACAAGCAATTTTTTTTTTTACAATTGTTTACATGTGATCCCCCCCCCCCCCCCCTTTTTTTTACAGTAACCTGTTCTGTTAATTTTGTTTTTCTGTTAATTTTGCACACAAAGGTCACCTAATTTTCTCAAATAAAAAATTGCTTTTCACACAATTAAGATAAATATTGCCTTTTATGTGTTTTTATTTCAGAGTGCATATTGTTTCACCACTAAATTGCTTTAATGGTCATTCCAGAGCGTTTTAACACGACTAGATGACTAGACTAGACTCAGACTAGAACCATGTGACTTGGCTGTAAAATTGGCATCACACAGTAGTGGTGTATAATTTATGATGAAGGCTGCATATCATAAGCAATTAATGTCACAAGCTATGACAAATCCAACTCTGCAAGCAGGATAATGTGAACTTATTTGCATAAAGCTGCATTTGCATCAAGAAGGAAAATGTCCAAACTCACAGAGTCAATCGTCCTGATTTTTTTGCATTTACTCAGAAAACTATTTTCCTCCCAGTACATCTAATCCTGATCCTGATATGAAATGTCAAATGCATATCCACACTGTGATAAGAAAATGCAAGAATAAAAAAAAGAAATAAAAATCAAGTCACACTTGGCGACAGAAAGCGTACAGGGGATGAATTATATCCGCATTTTCTTCATCTATCATTCGATGTGGTCTGTTTATTTCATGACTTATTTTCTGCAAGACTGAAACCAACTCCTGCAACACACACATCAACATAAATGATGCCCTGCTCAAGTTCGCTTTTTTTTTTTATTATTCAAACACGCTGATATTGGATTCGGTGTGTGAACCTTAGCACAGCTTCCTTTCCCAAGGTTTGACTCTGTGTAGCGTTGCGGTAGCTCATCAGGTGACCATCAGGTGTGTGCAGGAAAAGCAGAAAGTATCACTTTCACCTACCCTGGCAACGATATTCAGTTCCTGGGCCAAAGATCACACAGTGGCTGAGAAGCATTCAATTACACAACATGTCTGCAGATAACACTACTGTTTACTGATCGTTACGCAACGACGCAGCTGAATTCCCGCACCTGATTGGTCAGATGGCTTGCTCGATATGTTTTCTGTAGCAGAAAAGGTGTGGCTGTAAAAAACTTGGATATTTATATTTAATGCACTCATCATTTCTATAGCACCAACACACCCGCAAACAGGAAGTACTTAAACAGTTAGCTTAGTTAGCATTTTCATGTGACGGTGTCTCCAGTGAAAAAAGGCAAAAAGTTTCATAAGAGAATGACGGTTTCTGGGTAAAACCTATATAAAACACGAAGTCTCGTCCTTTAACAAATAAATACAGTATACTGTAGCTTCCTAAAGCTGGTTAATGTTTTTATGGTTTAAGAGGAATAAAACACTTCGAGATGTGCCATGTTAATAATTAATTAATGCTGAATTAATACTCTGCTTTATGGCACAAATCACTGATTAGGTTCCTGTGAGGTGTGTTCAAGTCAAACCAAGACTTTTGATTGTGCAGAATAAGATAACAGTTAGAGTAAAAACTAACTTTATTTCTCTATATAATCCCCTGCTCCACTAATGCACTTACCCAGCGTTTCACTAGAGCTTGGATACCATCAGGGAAGCAAGTTTTCTCCAAAGCCATGATCGGACTGCTGGCTTAACATCAGAAATGCTGGCCTCCCAGGAACTCCTTTAATAGTGCAAACATGTGGGAATAGATTGGAGTGAGGTCAGGACTGTATGGGGGTGGCAATAACTCCCACCGGAGTTGTGGAATGATCGTGTGTACAGTTCACACAGACAGATGCGTCTCTTTCGCAAGTTCCCGAGTCACAAGTTATCCATCGATTTTTAAAAATCAGGCGTTCCACTAGCTGCAGGTCCTGTAGTAAGCTCTGAGCCACCTTGACTGGGATCGGCCATGACTGATATACAGATTTCTTTAAAGCGTTTTCTCCATTAACGATTTACTGAGGCTGATTACCATAAAAGTCTTTTGTTTGGTTGTATGCCTTCATTCATGAGAAATGTCATCACAAGTCCCGGTTTGACTTGAGCGCCCATCGGATAACAGCACAGTTTATTCCCTACATGCAGTAACAACGGCGATAATGATACAAGTGCATTTCGATTATAAACAATTAAGATCCTGACATTTTTAATATAGGATTTAATGAGGGGAAGCTAAAATGTAATTTACACTGAAGTCAAAATCTTTCATTTTTAAACACAAAATTGGCAATAAGGATATATTGTAGGCAAAATATTATTCCGTATGTACAGTCGTGGCCAAAAGTTTTGAGAATTACATAAATATTGGAAATTGGAAAAATTGCTGCTTAAGATTTTAGGTGAGAAGGTGAGCGCTACCATCAGTCCTGTGTCGTGCCAACAGTAAAGCATCCAGAGACCATTCATGTGTGGGGTTGCTTCTCATCCAAGGGAGTGGGCTCACTCACAATTTTACCCAAAAACACAGCCATGAATAAAGAATGGTACCAAAACACCCTCCAACAGCAACTTCTTCCAACAATCCAACAACAGTTTGGTGAAGAACAATGCATTTTCCAGCACGATGGAGCACCGTGCCATAAGGCAAAAGTGAGAACTAAGTGGCTCGGGGACCAAAACGTTGAAATTTTGTGTCCACGGCCTGGAAACTCCCCAGATCTTAATCCCATTGAGAACTTGTGGTCCATCCTCAAGAGGCGGGTGGACAAACAAAAACCCACTAATTCTGACAAACTGCAAGAAGTGATTATGAAAGAATGGGTTGCTATCAGTCAGGATTTGGCCCAGAAGTTGATTGAGAGCAGCCCAGTCGAATTGCAGAGGTCCTGAAAAAGAAGCGCCAACACTGCAAATACTGACTCTTTGCATAAATGTCATGTAATTGTCGATAAAAGCCTTTGAAACGTATGAAGTGCTTGTAATTATATTTCAGTACATCACAGAAACAACTGAAACAAAGATCTAAAAGCAGTTTACCAGCAAACGTTGTGAAAACTAATATTTGTGTCCTTCTCAAAACTTTTGGCCACGACTGTGCAATAAAACTGAAACAGACAAAAAAAAATGTATAATAGTAAACAGTAAAAACTAAAAGCGATTGCGAAACCCAGGGCAGGGGCGTCCTACAGTACATACTGTAAATAAATAATTACTATGTTTCAGAGTATACCTAATGTGAAATATTTACCTCCGAGTTGGAAGGTCAGGAAAGGAGCATGCAAGGAGGAAAAAGGAGGGATGGTCAAGAGCACATTCACGTTAATGAAGCAATACGGAGCAGATACGTGTTAAAGATTTTCATTGTTTCAGCGCTTTTGCATGACCTGGATGAGTCTTTTTTTTTTTCTTTTTTTTTTACTTTAATGTGGTTTGGCAAACTTTAATCAGTCATAATTTTCATCAGTTGCAATGATTAAAGTTATGACTCAATCCAAACATAAGCTGGCTCATGATTGGGGCTGTGGATCAGATAAAAGTGCCATCAGATAGCGGTTACTGTATATAAAGACAGACCAACAGACTCAAAGACATCAAAGTAAAAGTTTACGGAACCTTAAACACAGACGGAACTTTCTCGAGTTCAATTAGTCATCAGTATTACGTCATACAATCAATCAAATCAAGTTAAAAATACTTTACTTACAAAATAGTGACTACAACAAAAGTGTGCTATTTTTGCAAGAACTTGCTAAACACGTACAGTGCAGTAGATTTGATTCGGACATACACTAAGTGGTCAGCTGCTGCTACAGGACTGAATTTATAATGTGGAACAGATGTTTAGATTTTCTTTGAACAGCATAATACAGTATGTCAGACATGTTCCAGGATGACAATAAGGTCCATGAGGACACGGTTTGACAAGGTTGGAGTGGATCAACTTGAGTAGACCGCATACCGAACACATTTTAGGATGAACGGGACCTCCGAGTGCACCCCAGCTACCCTCAGGTGAATTCACTAAGGAAAGCACTCTGGAAGGTTTCTGGTGACTGAATAAACACAGAGTGGAGGAGATTATAACAGCAAGGCAGGCTGAATCTGATTCTGTTGAGGTGTTCAACATGCACATACAGTATGGGTGTGATAAGTCAGGTGTCAAGCAACGTTTGGCCATATAGTGTAATTATCAGCTCAGAGTAATTAGATACATAACTTGATTGAATGTTACTGTACAGAAGGAATAAACATGGTAAGGTGTAAAGAAGCACGGCAACAATACAATCAGTTAAGCGGTTAAGTACTACATCCCGCTCTGACTCCAGCTTCCTAATCTGGGATATGTGGCGAGAATATTTTACTGTGCTGTGACAAATAATTAAATTGAATCTCATCTCATGGCTCTATATATACATATATATTCTTATTATTAACCAAATTACCTTTTGGTGAGAGTCACCAGCTAAGCTTTGTTTCTCTCTTGAAGCTACGGTATTAAAACACTTAATAATTATAGTTCTTTAATTCTTTAATTATAAAGAATACTTTAAGGTTTCACTAAATCTATTACCTCTAAATGACAAATCACTGAATCCTTCCAAAAGTTAGTTAGTACTAGTAAGAGTGGTTTTCCATTGCAGAAAATGAAAACGTCTTTGCGCCTCTTCATGCATGTTGTTTTAGTCAAGACCTTTATAATTATTCTACCTTCATCACTCAGCGAAGTTTGGCCCATAATCTGTTAACTACTAATACCCCTATCTTACCTACGTGGCTGTAAGTACGGTTCATCATGATTCACTGCGAGTTTCGGCGCTGTGATCAGGTTTCCATCTTTCCGTGCATCGGTCCTCACATAGTCAAACCGCATAGATGAGAGGTATAACAGCAGGAATAACAGATGGGGGTGGGGCTTGTAGGACGACTTTCTCTCTCACACACACACACACACACACACACAAGTGGATTGGGAATGACTGATGTCTGGCTCACAGATTACATAAACTGTCTGAATAACGGATTACATTTTTAAAAAAGTAACTAAGTAACTGAGTACTTGAATGGCGGACCCAACGCGTTAGATTACTTGTTAGATTAAAAAAGTAATCTGAGAAACACGTTACTTTACACCCAACACTGGTGATGATACTCTACACACAGAAACCAGCCTTTATGCGTTACATACAGTATACATCACTGTACAGTAAAATTCTTTATTCTTTGCATATCCCAATTTTTTTTTTTTGTTGTTGTTGTTAGTAGGCTTGGATCAGAGTGCAGGGTCAGCACTTCTATGGCACCCTTGGATCAGACAGAGTTAAGGGCCTTGCTCAAGGGCCCCAACAGTGGCATCCTGGCGGAGCTGGGGCTTGAACCGCCGACCCTCCAATAAGTAACTCGGACGCTTAACACACTGAGCCACCGCTGACCTCCAGTGTACTATAATAAGGTGTTACTATCAGTCTGTGATTTAACAAACTACAGTCAGAGCTGATGCTGTACGATATTAATCAACAACATTTAAATGATCAGAGTTGAGAATCCAACACCACTGTAATATAAAATGATGCACGAAGCACTTGATTGTTCCTTTTCTTATGCTGTTCTTAGAAAGCTGAAATCTGTCTGCAATGCTTTCCAGGAACGTCCTGTTCCTAAATTCTATTATATTCTTATAAACTTCATTTGAATATGTAACTTGATTTGCTTAAACTGCTACAACACGGCTTCGATTGCTAACCCGATCCGTTTGCTGTGCTATTAAGGCAAGTCAGTAGTGGAAATCGAGCACAAAATAAGCATCCAAAACAATCTGAAATGCTGCAAGCAATGACAATCCGAGACTTCATATTCCTGTGTAATTACAGCGGCGTGGAAGTCCGGCAGCAGACGCTCGCGTGCCGCCTTTAATTAAGCAGCAGATTTGAAAGCGTGCTAAAGTGTCAGCTTAATTAACTCCAGTGCCCGAGTTCACCAACATCTCCCGCCAGCTCGACTTAGTAGAAACATTACACTCACCTTAGGACATTTGGCAATCCCCGAAGGCGTGAAAAATACAAGGAAACTAATTAGCTATGCTCGCATGAAGGCCAGTCTTCCGCTCTCAAGTTGCCCCAATTAAGCAAACTGCAAATTGAGCACAGTTCTTTGTATCCTTTGTAGGCTTTATTTCTTAACCTTTATAATTTAAGAGCAAAATGAACCCAGTCTGACATCAGTGTGTTTAGTTCGGACAGAGGGACATGGGTACTGTATGTCTAGCACTGCCCGGTGAGGTGCCGATCAATCACGGGTTGCTACGGTCTTCAATCTCAAAACACAATTTCTCGACAGTCGAATTATCGCGTGAATGAGAAGCGAGACTTGTGCATGACATAAAAGGTTTTTGTTTTAGCTTCCCTCTGATTTATACACGACACACGGACATGGTTTAAAACTGCCTGAACATCTTTCTCTTTCATCAGAGAATTAATCATCATCATGGCTTCCCCCGAGCCGCTTGGCTTCGTACCGTTTTTACGTTAATCCGTTTAAAACAGCCGCCCTCTGCCTCCGAGTGGCGCAGTAGTTAAAGCGCTCGCCCTATCATCCGGGGATCGCTAGTTCGAATCCCGGGTGGTGCTGTAACCTCTCGCAGCCGGAGGTCTAGAGAGAGCTGATTGGCCGAGCTCTCTCAGAGGGGAGGGATGAGAGGTACTTAGTGCTCCCACATTAATCACGGCTCTACAGCCAGTCAGGGGCGTCTGTGAGCTCGCGCAACGGAGGGAGCGGATAGCGCTGTCCTCCGAGTGTGTTACGCCGCCCCCAACGGTGCGCGAGCGAGCAGTTCGAAAAGATGCGGTCGGCTGCCGTCACGTGGTTCGGAGGAAACACGTGATAGTCTTCGGCCCTCCCGGCTGAGTGGTAGTAGTAGTCTTAATGTGGGAGCCCCCTAGTGACGGGGAGGAATTGGACACGACTAAATTAGGGAGAAAATCGGGGAAAAATAATAAAATAAATAAATTAATAAATAAAACAGCCGCTCTCTTTATAGCGTTCACACTCAATATTTCATCCATCTCACCGCTCCTCCACCTCAACCCGCCTTGCAAATCTTTAATGAGCGCTCCTGTTTCAAGGGTCCGCTCTTAGCCTTTCTTCAGGTTCAACGTGTGCAAATTTGTGCCAAGGTTCACTTTTTTCCAATTGGGACATCGGTCCTGTCCTCTTTAAAGATTTAAATGCACCCATGTGGAAACGGGACACTGGAGGAGGAGGGGGGAAAAAAAAAAAAAAAGTCTTCCAAAGAACGGAAGACCCGGAGATCACTTTGCTATGAAAGGAATCGAGACAAAATGGCGTCCGAATTATTTTGAGCTCCTGAAGGAACAGTATGAGGCTATACCTTGATAGAACCTGATTAAAATAGGAAGAGGATGTGAAAGCGGAGAAGCTGTGAGGCATCAGGTTTGACACTTTGAAGCAAAATTTTCCTGCTGACGACCAGGTTTGTCCTTCATCTCTTACCGTCATCAACAATTTTTAAATGAAGTGCTGTCATGGGAATAGAAGTATTATAATGTAAAATAGAAGTATTATAATGTAAAACTATTATTATTAAATATACAAATATATCTTGTAGGAAGACATTTTGGCCCGAGTTTGCATGAAGCAGCTAATCAGATGAATTCCTCGTCTTGGCGGTTGAACAAACACTTTGACAGTTCAAAAGAGGCTTAACTACAGGTTTCCTAGCTTGCGTCTTCACAAAAGAGCTATTTCGGGCATCCCTTGGAGTTGAAAGTGAAACTGCTCTCAAGCCTCCCACGTTAGACGAGTTTGCCTAGTCTGTGCAAATTTGCTGCTTTAAATGCTAAGTTTACCAAAAAACCATTTCATCATGTCTTTGTGAATCATAATATTTGCTGATCTGCCAACTACTGTACTGTAGCTAAAGCCGGGTACTGCATTTGCTGCTTCATGCAAACTCAAGCCAAAAAGTCTGCCCACTAGAGATATTCGTGTAAATAATAATAATGGCTTTACATCTCGTATCGCCATGCCAACACTATTTAAATCCGGCTATACATATAACTGCTTGTTCCAAGTAGACGGAGCAATTGCAATTCATTAATTACACTGTAAAATTGGACTCTCTTCTGAAGAGTAAGCGCCTATAATTGGAATTAGACAAGACCATGATAAGGACGAGCCATAATTGAGGCAAGATTGAGTCTTAAAGCAGGTCACGTTCAAGTCGAAATCGAACCCGAATTCAGAAAACCGGAAAGCCTTTATTTTACAAGTTGTTTTCTGGAAGAACGTCTTCCTTCCTGCCAAAATCTGTGCATGTGAGAAGGGCATACTTCAATCAAGACCAAGAGCAGATGTACTGTAGCATAACTAGTTAGCATTTTACAAGATTTACAGTACAGGACTGTCCACTACCTACTTGGTTTATTCTCATCACCTTAGCAGAAAATTACAGTACGTGCAAGCGTTACCACTAGATTTGCTACTAAAGTTAATTTTTTTCCTGACAGGACAAAAGTCGTTCCATAAGTGCCGATATGGAGTATAACGGCACTGGGACATTTAACTATATGCATCGCTCCGCTTCAGAGGTGTTGCACCCTGATAAAGGACACTAATGTGCATGGAACAAGGAATTCTACACCCTGTCTAGTGCACTAGCTTTGTACTGTGTTTTACACTATTTGTATTAAACACTATTTAAACCAGGAACAGTCAGTTAGTTGAGGCTAAAAAGGACTAAATGGCGACAAAGAGAAACTTACAAGATTTCCAAGAATGTCCACCACCCCCATGGTTTATTCTTCTCATCTTTTGGCTACATACAGTAGAGTAAGAATTTATTACTACATTTATCACATTAATTACACTAACTGCCAGTCGCGGTTAGCAAGTTCCACCAGTTGCGAAGCGCAAAGTAACTTGTTATATAAAACAAATCAAACTCTGTTGATAATAAATGGAGTTTGTTGAACTGTTTTATAAAAGCAATATCACACTTGAGGTCATGCTGTGATCTCTACGGCAAACCAGGTTGCACCACATCAGGACTGTGCTGATAATCAGTACTACAGCACTCCAACTCGGGTGATGTTGCTTAAATGAATGACACATTATATTATATTATAATGATGTGTAATATATTATATTATATATTATAATAATGCAGGCTGATGTGTATTTTTAATGCACAAATGGCAATAAATGTAAGACATGACCAGGACAATACAAAAACAGTCCAGAAATCTTGAGACTAGATTAGATTCCTATTTACTGCCCTTTTTACTTGGATTTACCACAGTCTCGGCCATGAGGCTTCCAATATACTGTATGCAACTCAATATAATAATTGTCACACTGTATATTTAGTAATAAAGCATGCGCATGATTTTTTCTGTGTTAAAAATAAAACGCAACATTTTATGTTGTCCGTGATGAAGAAGTGCGTCATCCTACGCATTTGTTAGCTGTTGTGTCATGGGGCAGTTAGTCGGTGACGAGACCAAACTGGGGGAAAACAGGGTTGGGGTGGGACGAGGAGGATCTGGCTACAGTATTCAATTGCTTGTATAATCTGTTTTAATACTTAATATAATTGACAAAGTGGCTGTTCCAATAAGCAACTGAGAAAAATAACGTAGGACAATATACACTTAATAATGTAAGGGTGTGCACAGTATGTGTGGTGAAGCTTCACCTCTCTCCTTTTACAGTACCTTTTGCACCACTGTACTGAAATACAGTCCAAGTACAAGGCAAAATGGGGTTAAACGTGTCAGCTTAATTAACTCGAGTTAATTATCAACTCTCTTGCTAGCCTGACTTAGTAACATTATGCTTACCTTGGAAAATATAAGAAAACCAATTAGCTATGGTTACATTGTGTGTATGTGTATGTGTATAGTCAGAGACATTTCTGTTCTGGTAAACATCACAAGACGACACATTTCTAATTACAGCGGCTACCGTAAACGACTCGGGGCAAAGCCGTACAAGGAAAACGATTATCAGCGTGAATGAAATGAGTTTGGGAAGAAGCGTTTGTTTCCAGCCATTCTTTATTAACGCTGCAAGACGTCAAGAAATCAGGCTTTTCACCGAACATGACAGCTGACAAACATGGATGAATAAATAACAAGCATGTCTGAGGGGAAAATCTGGCCGTTTTTTTAGGTTCCTGATTGGAAAATTTAAAACCGTGAACAATTTTTTAAGCAGTTTGTTTAAAGACGATGCAAAATATCCCTCCGTTCAAGGTGAAGGTCCTCACAGCAAACACGCCGTTCATTTCACCGTTCACCATTACGCCGTAAAAACCCTAGTCAAGTAGTGTCCAAGCGAGAAATGTAAAATATTACACAACATGCAACTTATCAGGTATAAACAATATCAAATCGAACGAGAAATTAAAAGTCAATTCGGCATTGTAATGAGTTTTACAAGCACCAGATATTAAATACAGAACGTATTAGTGATTGCTTAAATCTTATTATGACAAAACCGGTTAAACATCCGTCTCAAGCGTACAGTCATACAGTAAGACTACCAAGATTTACTGCTAAACACAATACACAGCTTTCTTCATCTTATTCACTAGCATTATCGTTAAAGCTCAGGCTGGACCTTTTAAACGAACAATCTCATGTTTCTTAAATTAATCTCATCCTTTCGCATCTGTAATATATGTGTGATTTCCAATGATGTCAACGCAACTTTAGAAGTCAGAGAACAGTTAAACTTGGTCAATATAGGATTTGACACTTTAAAAACAACAACAACAACAAAAAAAGGTCAGTTAAAGCATGTATACGTTATAAAAGCTCTAAATTGGTGTAACTGTTTCAAGCAGATGGCTCATGGAGAAAGACTTAAAGATAGAAGTGAATAAAGTGTGCGTTTTGGGGGGGGGGGGGGGGGGTACACCCTTGGTTAAACTTTCTAATGTCTTTGAGTCTGAAGTTCACAGTTTTTTTATGTGCAAAATATAGTCGTGTGTCTGAAACACATTGATAAAAGTGCGACAAGTGCACTTTGACAGACGTGGACAAATCACTATTTCATTCACATTTTCATGATACAACAACACGCCCCCTTTTTAAATTATCCAAACATCAAGGTACTCCATACAGATGTTCCCAAAGAAACTCAAAACTGTCTTGAAATGTTTGTACTAATGTAAAAACACCCCTTACTTCATGCGTCTCAAACAACTATATTTCTTACAGGAAACGGCTTAAAGTAATTAATAAATGTTGCAAATATTAAATATTTGAAGAATTAAATATTCTGTAATAAATACAGAAATGCTGTATAATTTGTGTTGTTGATTGTTTAAATGTTGCTTCTATTGAATCTTTTATTTAGTTGTTTTTTTGTTCAAGACTCCAGTCCAGCAGGTGGGGGTAAAGCTACAACTGCACCAAAAACCCCAAAGAAGAAGCGATAATCTCACAAAATATGAGTATTTACTCATAAAAGGTGGGAGCAATTTATTAAGCTGTGGTATACTTTTAAGAAATTCGTCAACCTTATTCAGATTGTACGTTTACTTAAATAATTTATAAAGTAATTTAAATTCTGTTCTTAAATTCTATTTAATTTTTTTCTGAAGCAAAAACTGACTAACAAAATATAAATTAAAGTGTTTTAATCACACAGCTCTAATGAGGGAAAATATAGTTAAAGCACAAAATTCGTTTGTCATATTTTGAGGTCAATTCTGACGCGAGTCCAATAAAACCTCTTTTTGTTTAAAGCTGTATCGTTCATTGCAAATACGTGTCACAAAAGTGTAATCAGGTTTAAGAAAGTAGCACAAGAGGCTATTTGAAACAATGGATCAGTTTTACTTTTGCAACTATGAATTGTTAATAATGTGCTGTTTTTAGGCTAGTTAACTGGATTTCCATGTAAGCAAGACATGATCACAAGAGTGAATTTCGACTGAACAGGTTATCCATCTTTGTTAGTGGTAATCACACATGCACTACAGATGCAATATACAGAGATGAAGTTGAAAAGTCCAGGAGTATTCCTTTCATATTAAATGATTAATAATTGCCCTTGGAGGAAAAACCTCATAGCGTTTGGTCATGATTTCTTAAAAAAATAAAATAAAAATAAACAATAATAATTCACAACAATTTAACATTTATATAGAATGAGCAAAGGAACAAAGGTACTGAAGAGCATGATGTCAGTGCAAGCGTTCAGACACAGCAAGACATGGACATAACACAGGAAATCTGAATTACTTTTAAAAGAGCGCAAGGTTGAGCTCAGCTCAATCTGTAGTGTCCAAAAAAAAAAAAGGAAAAGAAAAGAAAAACATTCACCATTAAACAGATGCCAAGTAAAATGTCTTATATTCTATCCCAAAGCTTTGACATGTGTAAATGGAATGATGTCATAAGATTCAGGCGTTTGGGTCGAACCCGCTGTGACATGAGCAGAGTCTCCTGCTAGACTAAAAATGGATCAAACAAGCAGCGAAGCAGAGAAGCGCAGAGGCGGTTAGGTTAACGAGGGGAGGCCGTGGGGCTGTGAGGTCGATTTTCTTCATAGCAGCGCTCCGAGCTGACGTGCGAAAAGCTCTGACAATTATCGGCCCAATTACGGTCGCTCATGTGTCTCTGAAAACACTTTAATTTGTTGCCGTGATGAACAGCGGACGTTTAATGAACCTTTCCGAACTCACGCGCCTTAACGAGCAGCATGACTCTCCTTGTAACACTATTACTATACATCTAATAATAATCTGGAACTAATACGCTTTTAATTTTATCGTTTCTATTTTCATATTTACACACGTGAGACACAGAGGGGGGGGAGCTGTTGATGGGAAGCAAACGACTAACCCTCTCGTCAGCATGGACAAGCTTGTGGGGGTCGGTGGAGGCGTTTGCTGAAGCCCGTTCGGAAGCAGGTCGTGGACGCAAAGCATTCTGGGTCAGCTAGCAAGATACCGCCCTGCTCTTTGTAGCGCCAGAGACAAAAACGACACGCAGTGTTACAGTGTTAAGTACATTCAGCAGTCGAGGACTCGCGAGCGATTGACGCTTCGTCCTCTTCTGCGCGGATGTAAGGTCTCGATCCAGTCATCCAGTCTGTGGTGTATGAAGGTGCGGCATCTCTCTTTGGCCGTGGCCAATCGGATCGAGAGGCGCGGCGCGGTTTTCTTGTTTTATCCGTTAGCCCGTGGCTTTGGGATCATGTGCAGAATCGGTGGATTTACTCAAACGCACAATCTCCTGAGATAACATCTCCAGATCCTGGAAGAAAACAGAAAACAAAGACCATCAGCCATACACAAACACACAGGGCATCCTGGAACATTTGTTTATTATCAGGATGCATTACTAAAAAACTTCAAGAAAACTGGTACTGCTCTAAACGATCACGTTTTTCTTTTGACTAAATTTGATCAATTAGATAAAATTTTCAGGCATCACTGTTTTCGATAACATTAATGGTTATTGTCCTATTTGTCTCAAGCATGAGTCTTAAATATTTCGTACTGATTTAAGTTTCTAAAAGTGCTCCAGACAACCATAAATGTTTAGGAGCAGCTGTCTGGTCGCTTCAGTCACGTATTGTTTTGTTCATTCTTTTGTGTGGCAATTCATTTAGCGGCGCACTGACTCCAAAATCGAATTTATCAAAAACTGTTTGTAATTGAGGTAAATGAAACCTTGCAGTTCATCTATAATCCTACAGGTGAAATGCTCTAAGCACTCAGAGTCGTAGAAGTTTAGAATTGTAACAGAAATTTGAGATTGAATCTGGAAAATACATTACACATTGAATCGGCAACTATATATCGTGATGATATCGTATCGGCTGGTAGATCATTTCGTTCTGTGCACTGTCATTTGACAACAAAAATTTCAAGAGATACATGGCAATGAGCATGCATGTTAGAAATGCCCCAAAATCTACACTACGAGTCCATATTTTCACTTGTAATTTGCATTATAGAACTGGCTATGATATTAACTGTAATTCCCATCTATACTTGACCCAATTAATATCCTCTCATGTTTCTGTAAGTTTGCTTGAAAACCAGAGAACATACATAATAAGAAACATGCTCAGAAACTCCACGCAGACAAAAAAAAAAAAAAAACCCCACCTATATCAGAACCAGACTGACGTTTAATTTAGGATCAGCCACCCCTGTACTACAATATTTCGATCACTGTGAAACCGTCTAACGGTAACCTACTCATCACAAAGCAAATAGAAAAAAAAAAGAAGAGCAAAGAAATACGAGTAATAGGACCAACTCTCACCCTGAATCTCACTCTCACTCTCAAAGGTCAGGCTTCAGGTGAAATCTCAACACACAGAAGCACATCCCTGCCTGCCACAAGTTCACTGTACAGCCATCAAATATTAAGCAGACCTGTTTGTTTTCTGGGTTGGCGAGACTTTAGTGGCAGCAAATATGCATGAGGCCAGAGTTTCTGTGTTACTCGGGAGGGGAAAAAAGGAGGAGGAACACAACAGCACAACAAGGCTGAACTCGGCGGTTGGTGGCCATTTTGTTCTGGCAGTGGATTATAGTTTTGATGTGAGGGGCAAAAAAAAATAAAAAATGGAAGGAGTAAGTAAATATCATAAGTCAGAGAAGGAGAGATTATGTCAGGGAGAGCAAATGAGTGTAAGAAGGAGCGACTGAGAAGAAGACGAATGACGCTAGGGCTTTCCAGTGAACTATCGATTGATCAATCAGCTGCAGCTTTCCCTCCTCGATCGTTCCCAGTTCCCTTAACAAGCTCAACCTCTTCTACCTCTACACACTGGCATATACTGGACAGTAGCCAACGTACTCCTCCTCCTTCACATTTCCTCCAACTGCAATCTCTCCTGAAACCGGAGCGCATACAGTATTTGAGCGTCAGAGGACAGCAACAGGTAGGTTTACATACTGAATGTAAATATATAAACCACCTGCCAATTTAAAAGAAATACCTGTACACCTGCAAATCTCGTGACAGCACAACATACGGTATAAAACCATGCAGATAAAGTACAGCTCAAGAGCTTCAGAGTTAATGTTCGTATCATGAAGATTTCAGTGACATTAACCATAACGCCAGGTTGGCTGGTTTGAGTATTTCAGAAACTGCTGATCTTGGGAGATTTTTTACAGTCACAGGTTTTGTGAAAAAGAAAAAGATTCAGTTCTGAGAATGATAACACCTTCTTAAAAAGAGAAGTCAAAAGAAGAACTGCGAGACTGGTATATACTGTACTGGAGAGATCAGACCACACATGTCCAACCTCGAGACAATAACAGAAGATCACATCGACTTCCCTTATGTCAGTTAGGACCAAAAAAATCTGTGGTGACCGTAAAACCAAAAATTTTAGGAGTGAGAGAAAGAAAAAGAAAGAAAGAAAGAAAGAAAGGAAAAAAAAGAGAAGGAAAAAAGTGATACTGGTCATGGTGCTCAAATAAAGTTGCAGTTCAAAAGCTGCTGTGTGTCAAAACACTACAGGACAACCTGGTAAAACTTTATCCAGGAACACCACCCCCTCATCGCCTCCTTATCCTGTTCCTCCATCTCCAGTAATGTTTCCTCTTGTGAAGGTTAAAGTAGGACATTTCTGTAACCTACAACTCCCTCTGGGCTCCCATAACACCCGTGCACCACTCTGCCAAGGTTCCAGACCGTCTCTTAGCCTCTTGTCACCAAAAAAAAACACCCTCTCACTATTGATATATTCTGGCCTATTCCTGGCTGCATTCTCTGACGCACATTCTGGGGCTTCACGAAATTTTGTTTGGTTTCGCAGTAGTAGTGCCTTTCGCAAAATATTTGCAAGACGCAGATTTCAATAAACTCCATGAGGCAGGTTTAAAGGACGACCCAAGCACATCTACAGTGGATTGATGATGCTGTATTTGATCTAACACTTTGATCTAATGTAATACAAATATGCTATATTTGTCAATAAAATGTAAATTAACACAGGGTAAAAGTATACGCGTGGTGCATCTAGAAAAATTTGAATATGGTGAAAGTTATTTTTCTGTTATTTATTTTAAAAAGTTAAATAAATTTATGCAGAATTCAGTTTCATTACAAATCACATGAAATGTATAAAAAAAAAATTTGTATAAAAAATTATAATCATTACAAATTACAGTTCATGATAATCAAAAATCCATTTTCTTAATTTCTGAAGTACAATCAGAAAATGATTTATAATATAAAAATTCTACAATAAAATAAAAAAAAGTTAATTTAAGCACTCAATACTTGGCCGGAGCTCTTTATGTACTAATTACTACATCAATGTGGCATAGCACGGAGCTGAGACGTTCCTGAAGACCAGGTTGCTTTAATATCAGCATTCAGCTCATCTCTATTGTTGGGTTGGGTGTTTCTCGTTTGCCTCTTGATAATACCCCAAGAGATTTAGGTCAGGCAAGATGGCTGTTCAAGCTCAGTAACATTATGGTCAGCAAATCATAAAGTTGGAGTTGTGGCATTGTGGGAAGTTGTTAAGTCCTGGTGGAGAAAGAAATCTGCATCTCCTTAAAGCTTGTCAGCAGATGGAAGTGCTCTACTATTATCCTGGAAGATGACAGAGTTGACTTTAGACTTGATAAAACGCAGTGGAGCAACACCGGCAGATGACATGGAATCATCTGCTGGTGTCCGATTCATCACAGACAGTGAAAACTTCACACTGGACTTGGATTCTGTGCCTCTTCACATTCTGGGAAGTTGGTTTCCAAATGAAATGCGAAATTTACCTTCATCCGAAAAGACGACTTTGGATCACTGAGCAGCGTTCAAGTTCTTTTTTTATCTTCTGATACCACTCAAGATGCCTCCGACATCGTCTCTGGTGCAGGAGTAGACTGATGCTAGGAATTCAACATATGTAGCCCCCATTTCCTTGAAGACGTCTGTGTGTGGTGGCTCGAGCCTCACTCCATTCACACCGGTGAAGCTCTTCCAAGTTTCTGAATTAGCTTTGTTTGACAATCATCTTATGGCTGTGATCATCCCTTTAGTTTGTGTATGTTTTCATACTTCACTTTCCGGTTAACATTCCATAAAGACGCTTTAACAGAGCAACTTCTGTGGCTTATGCTCCATGTGAGTGGTGTTGCGATCGTCTTCTGGATAACTGAAATTATATATTCTAATAGTTTGATAAGTATATAAGAATGTATAACTACACAATGTTTTGATGCTTCAGCAGTCAAACACATACCTTTTAGATAAATCCAAATAAATGATACTGATAAACCTTTGCACTAAAAGCAATGTGGCTCGGCCAGGCTCTTTACAGGAAACATCGACTTTAGTGGTTAGTACGGTAACTACTTTGGTCCTTGCGTCTTCCTTTAAAACTTCCTAAGTGCACCATTTTTCTTGCACTGATGACTTAACTTCGAAATGTAGCCGGTGGTTGGTAAAAGTCATCTTGAACCATTCGGGACCAGCCGATACTCATCATAGCGAAGTGTCAATGACTTGTTGCATAAGCTGCACTGCTATTTATTTATAGCACCGAAATCCAATTCATTCCTTTACACAACTCTAGTGTTCTCATAACGTTGTGCTTCTTTTGAACAGCCGTATATATATTCCCACACTGGATGCCCACACACCTCCACGAATCATTATAAATACATCGAAATCCATACCAACACATATGACCATGGGTTACATAAAAAAAGGACTTTCAGTAACATGTTAACCTGTATTAAAACTCTACGCTGTTAAAACGCTACCTGCGCCCTTACTCGGAGTGAATCGGAGTGAATTCTCTTGCAACGTGGATGTTGATGTGAGAGGTTAATTGTCATTAGCTGATCTGTGTGATGGTGTAATCCCATCAAACGCATCGCTCCAAACAGGGCAGAGTTTCTATTCCTGCATCAGTAACCGCTCCATCGTTAAAAAATAAATAAATAAATAACCACCCACTTTTTGGCTCTCGATGAATAAGCTCCCTCCGTTAGAGTCTCGGAGCGTCGTGACAGCAAGCCGCCTCCGCGCGCGCACACTGCCTAGCACCCTGTCAGAACTGGCTCTGCACACAATCCTCCAGGACCATGCTGATAGTTTATGCAGCTTATTAGCAAATCGGGAAGTCTCATGAGTCATGTTCGATAAGATTCAAGTGACCTACCTGGATTTAGATCCGGATCCAATAGCAATTATTTAAAAGCCTGTAAAGCTCTTAAATTGAAGCAACTAGATCATTCCTAAGATGGCTGCCTGTACAACTATAAATGTATAAATCATCCCCCATCAGGCACTTCGACTGCCCCAAACTACTGTACCACCAGCTCTTGATTATAGCTAAACCATATGATATTGATATTGAGAACTAATTGCTTCTTTTTCTTATTAAGCTGTAGATTTTGTCCTCTGCATACTGTATGTGAAACGTACTGCATTACGTTATCATAAGGACATCTTCATGTATGGCAGTAAAATACAGTATTTTCCACATCTTCTCCATCGTACCTTCTGTAGATGCATGTTCTTGGTGAGCTGTTCCTCCAACATGTTCTGCAGCTTCTTGTTCATGTCCCGCAGGTTCTCGTCTCCAGGCTTGACCAGATCCCGGAGCACCGAACTCAAACTTCCCCTCTCTCCTTGGTGAGCAGCATGAGACGCAGCTCCTCCTCCATCTGTGTGACAGGAGAAGAGATTGAGATGTGTGAATGACGGATAAATCGAGGCTGTGGTCTGGATCACGGATGCGGTGTGACTTGTGGTGATTTATTACGTGAGCAGATTTTGTATATGGTGATGTGATATATCAGTATTGTCATCAATGACGCTTTGATATACTTTTTTTTTAATGATAGCGCAGGTAACGTGATAGACTTTTGTAATATTTAAATGTTTTAATTTATAAAGTTATGAAAGTTTTGAATCCTGTCCAGAATTCATCAGATATTTACAGTAGCTTATTACATATAAGAGCAGTTGAGAGTTATGGGCCTTGCTCAAGGGCCCAACAGTGGTAACCTTGTGGTGCTGGGGTTTGAACCTGGAACCTTCTGTTTAGGAGTCCCTCACACTACTACCAGTTTGTTAACAAAGCTATTTTTAAACATACTACGTACTGAATCGATGTGATGTAAAAAATTATTGCAATATAAAAATGTTTTCATTTCGTATAATTTTTTTTAAATAACAAATATTCCAAAGTTCTCTGTGTCATAAAACGTATCGTATAGAGATGATTTTTTTTTTTGACCCACCCCTACAATCGAGTAAAAGTTTTACGAGAATATTGTGGCCAGCCATCTAAGTGAAACCAATCTCAAGGAAAGCAAAGCATTAGCTCTTTCATTAGCCCAGATTACAATGATCATGGTAGCACATCAAGAACATTTATCAAAGCTAAAGAACTTTTATGCCATTAGAAAATTAACAGTGAAGACACTCTTGTACACTCTTAGATAAGACTCGTTAAAGTAAAGCCATTACGCTGTACAGATGTGACATGGGATCTACTCAAGAGACTAGACTACTATGAATCCGATGAGTCGTCTAGTGCCAATGTCAGTAAGAAAGATCTTTTCTTATATATATAATTTTTTTTTTAAACGGCTGCAGTAAAAAGCCTGCCACGATCAAACATTTTTGCTGTGGTATAAACAAAAAAAAGCAATGTGATTTTCTTTAAAAATAAAAAAATTAAAAAAACATTATGGAAACAACTGCAAATATTTTCAAATGCAGCAAACTCTGGGAAACCTTACATGGTAAAACTGTTAGGGTTTGTTATTGTGCAATCCAAACATTCAAACAAAGCCCAAAGCCATTTTTGGGCACTGTCAAACTCACTGGGAAAGCTACTGTACATAAATAAGGAATCCAATTTGACAATGATGTGCTCTTCTAGGAAAAATAATCAGTCGATGACTTTGCTCCAACGCCATGTAAGAAGTGTTTAATTTACCTTCAACCACAAGACTGCAAACGATAACATCCATCTCTTTCAAAGAGGAATCTCTAAACACGCTAAAAAGATGAACGTCGAATGAAACGACCAGAAACTGAACAGATTTCATCTGTCCTCTAATCTGGTCACGCTGCAGCTGTACCGCACCTGCACCCCTTGAGAGGCATGTAGAAGCATGCTTACGAAGCAAACTCTGAAATAAACCCAATTAATTCTGACACACAAATTGCTTTCTTAATGTGCATCATTTTGCAGAGAGCAGCAATCAAAAATAAACAAGACTAAAGATGATCCTGCAAGTGATTTCTCCAGCAGGCCCATTAATATACATAGTCCATTAGTCTCTTATATGAGAACAGTGGGAGAGGAGGAAGATTGAACTGCACATCCATTCACCTGCAACATTCCGATGCTAGATTATTGATGCATCAGTCGCAACAATGCACAACAATCAGCATCTATTGAACGGAAATGAAAGATGTCTGTTCACACTTTGGAAAAGCACACACTTCCATACACATGGGAGTCTGATGAGAAATCTTGCAGAGAGCGATTTTGGCAAGAAAACTGTGCTATGGGTCTTTCTTCAAACTCCCCAAGCCTCTCTTCGTTCTCATCAATCTTGGCAAAAAGCTACGGAATTACTGGACATATCAATTCTTTGCGAAGGCTTTTCACGAGAAAAAAATATATTAATGCTTTTCTCTTGTAGCTCTCTCCTGGCCTTCGTAGATTCACTCCTGGGCACACCCAGTCACAGAGCTTTGCTAGTTCTTGAAGATCTTATGGACACATGACAACAATGGCGGGATCAAGGAGTGACCGAAGAGATCGAAGAATAATCCAGGAGGACTCCTATGAGTTCGCCGAGAACGCATTTTCTACTTGAAGACAGACTTGAGAAGAATGAAGAGGGCATTGGAGAGTGGTTTCAATAATCCAGGAGAGAGTTGGTGAGATCTCCCGCCAAGGGCCACTGGGTACATGAGGCGCTAGAATTGCTCTTTCGTGCCTTGCTCGTGACACTCTCACCAAGCTCTCCACGTAGTCACTGTCCTCTTCTCAAGCACTCCTCTCCATGTTCCTGTACGAGCACTCCTCATTCTCGCCATTCCCAAAACCACAAGATCAATGGGTATTCCTTGTTCTCACCATACGCTCACTATTCACTCGTGGAGAACTCCATGTTCTACGAGATTTCTCTTCAGATTCCAGTATGTATTAAAGGGTCTTTAAAGATTGCAAATAGACAAAGTGAGCCCAGACAAGACC
The DNA here is from genome assembly GCA_030347435.1 of Clarias fuscus. Lineage (NCBI taxonomy): Eukaryota > Metazoa > Chordata > Actinopteri > Siluriformes > Clariidae > Clarias > Clarias fuscus. The sequence goes on from CM059213.1 coordinate 31,644,852, forward strand.
TGTTGTAATTTGTGGTTAATGATACAGTACGGCTATCTACTGTACTTACCCAGTGAGTGTAGATGCAGTTATACATCAGCAGAACTGACATATGCTCCAGTAGAGATTTACTTGCGAGCACGACAGCGAGTCGAGTTCTGGTGCTCCTGCCAAGCATGTCAAGGGCAAAAGTTATCAATCCGATCTGGCTGCATCTATCTCCGATATCACTCCACCTCCGAGACCGGAGGATTTCAAGGTCAGTTCACAACTCCGGGGGCAAACAAACTCTCAATTGAATAAAATATCTCCACCACATCTCTTAAAGATGGTCTTATCTAGCTACATCCACAATCGTCACACACTAGTATCGCAGTCATTTGATTTTTCTTTTCCAGTTGCCATATTTGGGACTGAATTTCTGTCTTCGCTGCAATGTGAACTTTGGATGAAATTACTTTGGAAGAGAACAAACAGTGCTATGAACAACAACAAAAAAAAGACATAACTGACCATGAACCTTGTGCACTTTCCTCTAAACTGCTGATTACACTTGAACTTGCAAGGAAACCAAAATACATTTATCTTGTACAAATACACAAACCCCCACCCTACTCTGGAGAGCGCACTAAAACATTAAAGAGTACTAACGTTTACTGACTATTCATGTCGGAGTGGGTAACAGATTGCTGGGTCTGTAATCAGGAGGAGGCAAATTGATATCAGCTAACAAACAAAAAGATGTTGTTTTGAAAAGATGACAGGAAAGATGTATTGCACTGTTGCTATAATGAACATGTCAATTGTAGTCAATTGCATTTGACTAGTTGCCTATCAATATACAGTAAACTAGACACATTAACAAAAACATTGATGGACTCTGCCTCTACTTCAATCCTCAAAACGCGATATGCAAAAAGTGAATGCAATCATGTCATAATTACTAATGTACCATGTACTCAGAAGTCTTGATAATCTCATGTTGTTTCCCTAAGCCACACAGCACTTAGAAGCCACAAATGCATTGCTTCCTGTGGGCAATTTTCAAACTCTCATTGCCCATTTGAGTGCTGTTTTTGTGCTCGAATGGAAAGAATTCTATACAGATGATCAGACTTGCTTGGATGATTGAGAATGTATAGGTTCCCTCTTTCAGTTGCTGAAGCAAGGTAGTAGAGTAATAGTAAGTAAAAATAATCATTATTCAGTGTTCAAAATTACATAAGAGACTTCTTTAAATCACTCTCCCTACACTTTGTTAGTCATGCTTAGCTCCCTAAGCTTCATATCTGACCCCCTGAACCATCCTCACCATCCTGAGCAAGAACCACCGGGTCTCACCATCCTGAGCAAGAACCACCGGGACTCACCATCCTGAGCAAGAACCAATCAGTCCTACCATCCTGAGTAGGAACCATCCAGTCTCACCATGCTGAGTAGGAACCACCGGGTCTCACCATCCTGAGTAAGAACCAATCAGTCCTACCATCCTGAGTAGGAACCATCCAGTCTCACCATCCTGAGTAGGAACCAACCGGGTCTCACCACCCTGAGTAAGAACCACCCGGTCTCACCACCCTGAGTAAGAACCACCAAGTCTCACCATCCTGAGTATGAACCAACCAGTCCCACCATCCTGAGTAAGAACCATCCAGTCTCACCATCCTGAGTAAGAACCATCCAGTCCCACCATCCTGAGTAAGAACCATCCAGTCCCACCATCCTGAGTAAGAACCACTGAGTCCGATCATTCCCGAGTACAAACCACCTGGTCTCACCACCCTGAGTAAGAACAACCTGGTCTCACCATCCTGAGTACGAACCAACCCGTCCCACCATCCTGAGTAAGAACCATCCAGTCTCACCATTCTGAGTAGGAACCACCGGGTCTGACCATGCTGAGTAGGAACCACCGAATCTCACCATCCTGAGTAAGAACCAATCAGTCCTACCATCCTGAGTAGGAACCATCCAGTCTCACCATCCTGAGTAGGAACCACCGGGTCTCACCACCCTGAGTAAGAACCACCCGGTCTCACCACCCTGAGTAAGAACCACCTAGTCTCACCATCCTAAGTACGAACCATCCAGTCCCACCATCCTGAGTAAGAACCATCCAGTCCCACCATCCTGAGTAAGAACCATCCAGTCCCACCATCCTGAGTAAGAACCACTGAGTCCGACCATTCCCAAGTACAAACCACCTGGTCTCACCACCCTGAGTAAGAACCACCTGGTCTCACCATCCTGAGTAAGAACCAACCCGTCCCACCATCCTGAGTAAGAACCATCCAGTCTCACCATTCTGAGTAAGAACCATCCAGTCTCACCCTCCCGAGTAAGAACCATCCAGTCCCGCCATCCTTAGTAAGAACCAACCAGTCTCACCATCCTGAGTAAGAACCATCCAGTCTCACCATCCTAAGTAAGAACCATCCAGTCTCACCATCCTAAGTAAGAACCATCCAGTCCCACCATCCTGAGTAAGAACCATCCAGTCCCACCATCCTGAGTAAGAACTGCCCACTCCCATCATGAGCAAGAACTGCCACTTGCACCACCATGAGGAAAGGCCACCCACTCTTTCAAACATATGAAGGACCACCCACACCATGCTCTCTCTCACATGTCAGCCTGGGAAGGATTCCTGAGCTATAAGAGCCTACTGAAAAGAAGGAGCAATGTAACTGAAGAGCACAAAGATCCAGTGTCATTAAATGTACGTATCTATAATGCAGCATCAGGGTTTTTTTTTTTTTCCTTTACAGGCATTTCATAAGATTCTAGGAGATGAAAAGCAGAAACACTCACATGGCAGGCCTAATTGTGATTTATTACAATCACGCTTTTGTTAAAGAGAATTACTGTATATACCAATTTCAGTCAGCATCATGATGATTTTCTGGACTGAGGACAGTCAGTTTTAATAAGCAGTTGTCACTGTGTTTGGAATTGCATACATGATTTAATGCATCAAAACGCATAAATAAAACCTGAAAATGCAGACACGCAGGCAAATATATTTATTTCCAGTCTATGGAATAACAGTCATCTTTATTTTTATCTAGAGCTCTAGCTGAGTTTAATGTTTCATGGTGAACAAATAGCCACACATTGGCATCTCCGTCATTTAATAAATATGCAATGCGATCTGATAACGAGTAAGTGAATTATTGGATTTTTTTTTGCCCCCCCCCCCACTGTTGTTAATACTGCAGCTGTCAATATCGGTATATTCTGTTCAGGTCACACCACGCTGAATATATTGAACTTTGGGACACAAGTCTAGGGAATATCCTTCAACCGCCAACTGGGGAAACGACTGCTTCGGTGCGAATATGCCAGGGTTGCCTGTAACTAGTATTTCTTTCATATTGATCAGCAGCATTAAGTCTAATTTGCTGCAGCACCGAGTCAGAGCTCTATTGAGATGCTCTGATGAATCCGCAAAGCAGATTTACAGAGAGGACTCCTTGCCCTAATGGGTGGAAAATGCTACTGGGATGGGTTTCAGAGGTGTGGAGCAGAGCCAGGATCACTCTTTAGCTTGATGCCCAGGAGAAGAACGTTAACCAGATACGTCTGGCTACTCTAAGGAGAAGCTTAGATCATCAAGGGGTTTCTCGGTTAGCCGTTCAGGGCATCCCCGGCCGCAGAGCTGACCAGAGGACAGGGGAGGATAAAAGGGTGTAAATGATGACCCTCTGTTCTGTGCAAATATGACAGTGAATTAATGGACCAAAAATAAATAAATAAAAGGACAATGGTGAATCGGTGCACTGAGAATCCGATTTGTATTCAGTTCTTCATTTGGACGCTTCCAGTGAAGGTTTTCCAGAAGGATGTGTCTCCTGTCTCACTGGTGCACCTGCTGCCTCCACACTAACTACAGCCCTTCAGCCAACTCCCACTGGAACTAGACAGGTTAAATGGGAAAAAAAAATGTGTGGGAGGGAAACAGGCTCTTATATCTCTGCAAGAGGCTCCTGCCTGCTTGCTGCCATGTGTCATATGCTGCCATAAACCTGAAACATAGCATGATGAATTACATGATCTTTTCCCCCCTACTGGAATAAATCTTTGCTGATAGTCCTGTATCAAACACCAACCACTTCTTTCAATTCACAACACATTTCCCCCCCCTACCACCCCTTAAGCTGTTTAAAGGTTTGTGGGTTTTCTTACTGTGTGAAGGTAAAATCCGGTATGAGAACATTAAACGATTTGTAGCAACTTGCTTTAATCCTCGAAGGTATGTGATAAGTTAGGTTAATTCATGCACCAATAAATGTCCACAACAAGACACACGGTGGGTGGGGTGGAGGACCTGCAGTCTGCAGCAAGGCGTGTTCACTTGAGAGCTTCGTCTGACTCTTCCTGCAAGGAAGAGCACTTAGAGAGAAAAGTGCTTCTCACGCACACACATACACAGGCTCTGAACCTTAATGTGAGATTAGCTCTGACCCTTTTGTCCCACACATTTGCAGACACAGCCATCTTAAATTGCACACAGTTTTTCACAAACTACAAATCAATGCGCTACAAATCTGCATTTTGATCACTGTAAGCTAAATAATGCGGCACTTGAAAAATACAGCATGTGCCAGAGACTGAAATCCCAATACATGAATGTACAGAAACAGCAAGTTCAATGAAGAATTGATGATTGGTGCTTTAAATAATCGTGTTAAATCTGAGCTTTCTCTGATCTTGCGCTCTTTGCAACATATTTTAAATCAAAAACACTGTCTCCAGTGACAGTTCTGACTTCAGATCCATCAGTGGATGAAATATTCACCTGAATAGCTGAATTTCTTTGTTTCGTTCCTTTCCTAAACATACTGTTTCAGTGTCTGTAGCTTTAAGTGAATTGCCCTGAATGCCTCTGTGAGGAAGTTAATTTTACTAGCCAATTAAGACTACAAAAAAATCAATGTCTGGGACCTTATCAAACATTTCCCACCCGTTTTAAGGTTTAACCTCCTTGCATTTCTGATGAACAAACTACATGGGAAATTGCGCTTGGGAGGGTATCTTGGTATATGAGGGCACAGTAGAGAGAAAATCTCATTTGCTTGTTTAAGCTCACCGACCGAGGGAACGGAGGGGGGAAGTAATTAAGCAACGCTTGCAAAGCTGGAAGAAGCATATATCTGTGTCCCACTGATATTTAATTTTTCAAATATGTATTTAAAGTTAAGGTAAAGTACAACACCATAAATAAGACCTACTAAACCTGCAGCAGGTCCCAAACCATCCCTGCAGACTATAGCTACAGTTTACCTTAAAATGTACGCCTAATGAAAAACAGAAATATTATTTTTGCTTTATTGTGGGAATCCGTTTAATATCTCGTGTTTTTCCATTAGTCAACCTTCACTGTGAAAAACATTACCATATGAAAACAATGCTGTTATGCAGCAACTATCAATGAATAACATTATAGAAATAGCAACACAAACATAAAATCACCCACATTAGACAATACACATCAAGCTCTGAAGATTAAAGTGCAATATGATCAGATTTCTGCCTCGATCCTGTTATTTAGGAAACCAACACAACTTGATCCAGACAATAAAAAGGCGAATCTGTACTGTTCAGTTTGGAGGTTCTCTCTCCGTAAGAGACTTGGAGGCATAGAAAAGTGCAACACCCGCTCTCTCTGTGCTGCATTATTGAGGATGAGTGTTGGGTTCGCTCGGGCATGTCTGCATGCTGAATCATTTACATCTCTACTCGTGTCAGCCTTATCCTGCGATGGCGTCTTCAGCTTTTCCTTAACTTGTCCTTAATTTTGCTCCTATAGCCTTCGCCATCGGTTCGATGTCCACACAATGGAACTCTTATAAGCTTTTCAACGTGTTGGTATGTTTTCACAAGCTTTACAACAGGGATGAGGCAATGTACTAAATAAAACCACTGCATGATCAGGATGGTTATATTTGATGCGCTCTTGCATTTGGGGCAGATGCCAGACAGTGATGCGTGCAGTGAGAGCTTTGAATTTTAAATATAACCATTCCTTGCATTTACCATATCTCGCCGTATTAATAACCTTGACGTCATGATAGTTCAGGATCCTGGAGCTCGGAGCATAACCAGCCGGATTTTTATCACCAGGAAAAAATAACATAAAATAAAAATACACGCACCTGATTGATTTATCCTGTTTCTTATCATAGTAGCTGTGATTATACAAACAAAGGGATGTGTTCAGTTGATGTCCGAGATGTTTAAATGATAGCAGTTACTGTGAAAAAGTATGTTATTTGACATAAATATAGCTATGCAGTGTGTATGTTATGACACAAATCCACAAATAAGCAGTGGGAACCTGAAATTACCCCTAGATATAAATACACCCCTTGATGTACAGTAAATATCCGTGTGTATTCCATAACTGAAAATTACACATCAGCAAATATGGGAAGTCAGACCATTCGCATAGTCTGGATTAATTCTGCATCGAATAGGCGGCTTTGGTTCACTGCCAAATCCTGAGCGAGTCAAAACAAATGAGGCGTACGAAGTCAACTCCGGTCCAAAGCCCTGAAGCGGTGCGGACCAGAAAATCAAGAACCGAGACATCTCCTGGTCTCAAGATGAAGAACAGCGTAATGTAACAGACAAAAATAAAACACTGTGTACAGAAACTGAGGAAAAAATTTGATCATTTAGATGTCTCCCTCTCACACACACACACACACACACACACCAAGAGCAGCCTTTAAAAGTTACTGACTATTCTTCAACTGCTCAGCACAGATGAGAGAAGACTGAGAAAAACTGAACGGTGTTCTGCAACCTCAAAAAGGATCAGAGTCCTTCAACTTTTATACAACAATATTTACAATTAGAAGACACTGGCCTTAATGAAACCTAGTCTGGCATTAAATGTTAAATCAGTCAGTCATGAAATTAAAACAGGAGGAAAGCACGTAGGGGAGGATGGATGAAGTCACGTCGTCTTCCCTCTCCATTGCGGACAGAAAATTAACCCTGTTTTTTGTTTTATTACTCCCTTTTTCCCTTTTAAATCAGGCTAATGGAGACAAGATGCCTGAAGTAATGACTAATCTCCATCATCTGGAAAAGGTCGTTATAGGGCAAAAGGTGAGAGCATGCCTTATGAAAAGGTGAAAAGGGGACATCCGAGAGAGAGAGAGAGAGAGAGAGAGAGAGTAGTGTGAATCCCCATGGACAATGAATACTGACTCTCTAATTGAAGGCACTCAACCATGTCTTAAACAGATCACCGGGTACGAGAAGGTCAGTTAGGGCCCAAGGTGAAAAATGAATGTCATGCTTTAAAAAAACAAAACAAAACAATCACTACAACAAAGGACTTGCTACAGGGTGGACGATTTCCCAGCACCACTGTTCTTATGCAACAGTATTTATTCATTACAGATAATTCCTGGAAAAATTGTGAAATGTGGCGCACGGATGGGGAAGTAGGGGAGGATCGGTTTTCCTGGGCAAAACGGTGAAAAGGCCTTCTTGAGAGGTGACCAATCCTGGGTGTGTGTGTGTGTGTGTGTGTGTGTGAGAGCAAAAGACAGTAGAGAAGGCATGGTACGGTATAGCCCAGATATCATCGGTCATAGAGCGTTCATTTTTGATCGTTCTAAAGAGAAGGCGGTAATTGTAGAGGATGTTATAGTAAGTTTCATGTGTGTATGGGGTCAGGATGGCCGTTTTTCCAAAGTGGTGTAGTAGGTGTTCTTCTGGGGGGGGGGGGGGGGGGGGTCAATTTATTCCTGTTGAAATTTCAGTTTTGTGTCAGGTCCTGCAAAACAGTTCAACAATTCGCTCCATTTTTTTTGTTGTTGTTGTTGGTTGGGTAACAGTGAAGAGACCCGGCTGAAGGATGCAATATAAGGAGTAAAAACGAGGAAGAATCGGTCAGTAAGAAAGCTAGCTTTTTGCTGATTCACAGTTTGTACAGTGTAGAATCCCAATTATTTTTAATGGACTGAATTTACAGTGTGATTTAGAAGGGTTTAAAAAGGGCTACTTATTTTTGATTTTTCCCCAAACGTTATAGAGATTTTCGGACAGCTCAACAGGATGTGTCTGGTTTTCCCATTGGACCATAAACGAGCATGCTAGGAGTCACAGGAGTGCAGGGGTTCAGCGCAGGTCCAGCATGAATCATCTCAAAAACGGACATCTTTTTTTAGCACTCGTGAGACCTGGCTGAACTTTTGATATGTTTTGTGCAAAACTGTGGACCTGGCCATCTGGACCTGAATCGTAAAAATGGGAATTTGGGGAAAACCATTGGTTTCATGCCTTAGAAAAGTAAAAGTAGTAAGCCAAACCCTCCAACGGTAAGACCTGAAATACATGCCAAAGTTTTGAACCTAAAAGGAAGAGAGCTGCACTAATTAGCAATTATTTTTTTAGTATTAATAAAGGTGTTAATATATCAGAATGTTTTTGATGGTTTTTTCTACTTAAACACTAGAATAGGCTGTTTAATAACCGCCTTTCTCATTTCACCTTGTGAACTTTAAAGAAAGTAAAACAGTAAAGCATTTCTTTTGATTCCTACTGTGGAACTGAGTTATAAAACAAGGGGGAAAAAAATCTAACGATCATGAATGAAAAATTTTTTAGAAATCCACTTTTAGTCTCTAATGTGTATGTACATTTTTTTTTTAAATCGCATTTTTGTCATTTGAAGGAAGAAATTCATTATCTGAGTTTTTTTTTTTCAGCTGGAGTATTACTAGTGACATAACATATATGACCTTTAAAGTTACACCAATTGGTGACCCTTCATCTGGAGGGTAAATCCCACTATACTGTAGTTATCTAGGGGTGTAGTGTGAGAGTCCTAGTAATCTTGTATAACTTTAAAGAAAACAGAGTACTGTTATTTAATAGTAATAATGTTGTATGAACGTACAACATAAAATTTCCATTAAAGAAGTTTCTTGGAATGGCCAAAATTGGATTTGACGGGTCAGACTTCTGAATCTAAATCGACCAATAAAACAGTCTAATGCATTTCCTCAGGAAAAACTGACAGTTCTTGGCTAAAAGGATTGGAGCCTGATGTGGTCGTCTGCTTTTGTATCCCAACTACTTCTAGGTTTGACCCTTTTTCATTCTGATATGCTTTTCTGCTCCAAGGGCGGTTAGCTTGAATCAGTCCAGCCATTCTCTTCTGACCTCTTTCAACAACGAGGCAGCCCACAGAATCGCCACTCACTAGATGTGTGTGCATGTTTATGGACCATTCTGTGTGAACTGTAGAAAGTGTTGTGCATGAAATATGAAAATCCCAAGAGAAGAGCAGCTTCTGAAAGACTTAGACCAGCCTGACTTGCACTAAGAACCAAACCATTATCAAAGGCAGATATCACTTTTTAAGAGCTACTGTTTGCATTCAGTTTATCCTGAACTTGGTGACAAGAGACGAGGCACAATATCATTCCGTATGAAATGCCTTCTCATGCAAAAGCAAATAACAATCCAGTGATAAAGCATGAGACTCTCTGCCCAGTTCCAGATCAAACAACTGAGTCATATCAGAAGGGGGTTTTCGAATACTTGCTTTTGGAAATGTTTTTCTAAAAATTCACCTTAATGGATCTGTGCTTGATTGATAATGATTAATGGATAAATTAATATACCTTGTTTAGTTGCAGTGAGATGAATGGCACTCACAAACTATTCCAAAACTTGTTAAATGATTGGATAATATGATTTCAACATTTTGGTGAATTATTTGTCTTGTTAAACTATACATATAATAAAAAAGTTGGCGTGTCAGTACATTGAAGATTTGTGTGAAAAACACAATTTGGGGGGGGACGCAAGATGATTAACATCTTAACATGTAACACATCAAGATTATTTTTTGGTCTGTTTGAGCACGCATCACGTAAAAACTACTGAACAAATTTTAATGGGGTTTTCACAGATATAGTATATTTGGCCAAGCTTGAGGTAACTTATAGGCTTTGTTTCATCGCAATCGGCCCACAGGAAGAGAAGATATGCTACTTTGAAATTTAAACACCCTTGTATCATTAAATATATATAATAATATATCTTGACAAAAATCATTAGTTCATCAAAAAATTCAACAGATGACACAGTACGGTTTTTAATACGTGCTTGAATGTGCAATTTAAATCTACTTAATAAACGCATCTTAATCTTGCATCTTCATGGTAACACGTAAAAACTTTAGTTCACTCCAAAAATTCATCAGATGGCGGTGTACATTTTTTTGTGTACATTTTATCTTTCGATAAATAAATATAAAAACAATTTTTTTTTTTATATTAGGTCTATAAACTTTTGCTAGAATAGCTGATTATCGCGATATATGCAGTGCACTTCGGTAGCGACACATCAAGGCCTTTAATAAAAGCATTTTATTGCTCAAAAGTTTTCAAACGCAGCAGCTCTGTCTTTGTGTGCTGCGTCGTTAGGACCTGAGGGATGTGTGGTGAAATTCAGCCAATCAGATTTCTGAACGCTAGAGGTTTTCTCAGACGTGTTCTGAACGGAAACCTAGAACTTCTGTTTCGTAACTGAATGAAGGCACAAATTAATACTGACTGAGTAATTAGTCATGCAGATTTTGATGAATCATTAATGGAAATTAATGTTAACCACTATGACATCACTACAACGATTTTTCCTTCTCGCTGCCCTGTTTGTTCAGAAGGAAAGAAGGATGTATTTTCAAGGATGGTACGAGACCTACACAATCTTTAATGGCTGTTATCTTTTAGCTGTTCAAAAACATGAAAGAATGAATCTTTTGTCCCTGAAGTCGACGTGTTGGAAGCAGAAAAAAACAGGCAAATGCAAGGATCTGAGTGACTTCGACGAGGGCTAAACTGATCTGTGTATCACAGCATTCAAGGCAAAACTAAATCACACCGACTCTTCCTTGCTCTTTCGTATTTTCAACCCTGGAACAAATCTAAGATACACTAGAAAAATCAATCAATCAACTAAAATGTTATCTTGCTCAGGATTGCACTTATACGTTTATACAATGGAATTGTGTATTAAGGTAAGCTGGATGCAAAGAAGGTGTTGCGTCTCAGCGTGCCACTACACCAACAGGCCATCAATCTTTCCGAGTCCATCAACTGACCTACCAAATACCACTTGAGCGACGCCATCATCAGTTTTGTTCCGACAGCTGTTAAAGCTGATTATTTTCAATCAGCCACTGATTTAGTACATTAACTCACCAGAACACACTTCATCAGAGCATCTGCACCCTCTCAGTGCATTGGTTTTCTAATCAGCACAGCAGTGACTGAAAAAAATATATATATAAATAAATAAATAAAATACAGCAGAAACACAGAGAGGAGCAGACACACCCCATTCATCCCTTAAAGTCGATTTTCATTACAGTAATGTTCATTTGGCCTGAGAGAAAGGGCATCAAGGCAGACAGATAACACAGAGGGCAAGAACTGATGCTAATCTGAGCAAAGTGCAGAGACGCTACAGGAGGAACTCTATGTCCTTTTCAAGGATTTTGTGGTTTTGTTACAAGTGGAGTGATATGTGCTCCAACATGAAACTTTATGTTCTTCGCTGATCCTCTCTCTCCTACACCTCACCTACAGATCTATTACATACAGTCGGTCATGTTTGAAGTGGACTTCACGTCTACTCCATGTTCCTGGTGAGCTTCCTCTACGTACTCTGGTTTCCTCCCACAGTTCTAAGACTTGCCCAGTCGGTTGATTGGTGGTTCAAAATTGTCTGTAGTTTGTGATTGGTTTTTGTGTATGTGATCCAAGGTATGCCCTTTCTCAAGGTGTCCCTCAGGTGACTCTACACATGATCAGCTATATAGAAAATGTATGGAGTAATTCTGATCCAAGAATAAAAGAGATTGAAGAATCATAGTGCAAAATCAACTGACACCAAAAATTCAATCTATAGTATGTTGCAATTTTTTGCACTCATCCTTTATCATACCTGGGCTGGTAGGAGTACTCCTAGGCCACTGGGCTTGTACATTTCTCTCACCTATTTGACCTACCAAAGCCTATATAATCCATCCACCTAATGCTAAACAGCAAAACAAAGGTTTAACCAGGGTTAAATAAGAAAAAGATTTCAGAAAATTTTAAAAAGGCCCACCAGCTAAGATCACAGACTCATGAGTAATGCAGGCCCTCACCAAAGACAGCACCGTAATAAATAAAGACTGAAAAATATATTTATATATAGTGGAACCTCGGATTGCGAGTAACTCGGTTTACGAGTGTTCCGCAAGGCGAGCAAAGATTTTAATTAAATTTTGACTTGAAAAACAAGTGCCGAGTTTTTTGACACCGACACACACACCAACACACACACACACACACTCTCTCGCCTTTACAACCCCCTCCCCGGCTTCACACAGACACACACACACTGCTCTACACAGAAACTCTGCTCTGTCGCGATTCTTTTCAAAGGTAAGGTGCTGGTTCACTTTTTTTTTTTTTTTTTTTTTACTTTACCTTATCCAGAGCGACTTAAATTTTTATCTCTTTATATACTGTATATCTGAGCAGTTAAGGGTTAAGGGACTTGCTCAAGAGTCCAACAGTAGTAACTTGGTGGGCGTGGGGATTGAACCTGGGACCTTCCAAACCATATTCCAATCCCTTAACCACTTGGGGTTTTGTTCTATTAAAGATATATGCTGTGCAATCATTCACCAGAAAAACATCAGTTCAAAGAAATCACCAGAAGCCCAACAATAACATTTATGTTCATGATGAGTGTATGTAAACTTCTGACTGCAACATAAATTAGCATTGTATCAGATCTATACTCGATACCTGTATCGAAGTTGATGAGCCCTAATTATTTTTTAAAAAATCATCGTCATAACTATTTCAAGCAGGACGGATGGGAGGCACGACGCAGCCTTAAAACCCAGAGGAAATGGCATTTCATTTGAGAGTTGCCTGGTGACAAAACCCAATATAGGATTACATAGACTGTGTAACATCATGACAGCTTTTTTATTTCATGCATCAATGGACACCGGTTGTTCTCATGATAAGTAATAATTAAAAAAAGGAACTGAGGCATGACTTACAGCTGACCGAAACTGCAAACACTGCAGTGTGACGGCTCGGGACAAAGCAAATAAGCCTGGGGCCAAAAAACACAAACCGAGAGTCACTGAGCCTCTTACCTCTCCTGCTGTCCATGACGTAAGTCTCTATGATGGCGCTCTTCTTGCAGATGTCGTCGGCCATAGAGGAGCAGCTGACCTCCAAGTGTTTCACCTTGACGTGGGAACAAACAGCACGTGCCTTACTGCTCCCTCAACGCATCAGGAGACATGACAAACATTTCTTGACTAAGTGGATGTGGCAGGTAAAAAGGGACATCACGACAAAGCCTCTCCTTCACTCAAAGGGAAAAATACAACGCAACATGTCAAGTCACGGGATCTTAACCTTGATTTGGCCGGTGACCCATGATTATTAAAGTCAGGAGATGGAGTAACAGGAGTGTGTCTAATCTCAAACTAAACCAGTGCTTTGACTTGATGCACAGAACCCTGTGTCAGATAAACAACCGATTGGATTTGTGTTGTGTATTTCTTACAGGTATATATTTCACACCAAAAGCATCACGACGAACGAGTATCAGTGCTTAGAACACTAATTAAGGACTAAGCTTTCTTGTATTTGTTTAGCAAATAAAATAAATATACTTACAGCTTGTTAAGCCAATGAGATTTTCACTTCCAACACAACTTGGCATTTAGAGACATCACAAAGTCTGGCTTTTAACCAACACCACATCGGGTGTTAATACAGTTGGCCCTGATCGCTCTTGTTTAAATCCTCGAAAAGTCTGAGCGCCAATGCTTCACTCTTGATCAAAGCCCCTAATCATCATCTACTCAGCTTTGCATTTCAAATCTCCCCTCTCTTAAAATGCTCTTTAGATAAAAGTGTCTGCACAACAAGTACAAGAAAGCTTCAGCAATCGTTAGAAACGTCTGTTACAATAGAAATGCTTAACCATTAAAATTAAATCACTTTACACTCGGACTATAACGTTTTTGTCTTCATTTGAAGGGGGGAAAATATATTTCAATTAAATTATCAGTCAACACGAAGGAGAGACGTCAAAGAACACACCTTCTCCTCCAGCAGCCACTTTTCCTGCTGCACCTCAGCCAGCCTCTGGAAGAGCTCATTGACCTCGTCGTCAGAAAGGTCAGCTGGTCTTTGGGATTGAGGACTGCTAGTGTTGGACTGCAGACAGAGAAACAGCAAGAAACGCACATTTTAAAAGATCACATTCCTGACCACGCGCTCATGGTAGAATTCAGATTCAAATTCAGATTCAGGACAAAAAAGGAATTCTTTATTGAATTTTTGTATTCATGACTGCATTATATACATATAATAAAACTGTAAAGTTGGCGTGTCTGTACATTGGTGATATGTGCGAAAAAAAATTTTTGTGAGGACATAAGATGTGTAATAGAACACATTACACAATTAAGGATTTTTGTCTGTCTGTTTGTGCATGCATCACGGTTTAACATACTGAAAGAATTTTAATGAAGTTTTTATAGGTGTATTTAGCCGAGCTTGAGGTAACATATACAGTCGTGGCCAAAAGTTGAGAAGGACACAAATATTAGTTTTCACAAAGTTTGCTGCTAAACTGCTTTTAGATCTTTGTTTCAGTTGTTTCTGTGACGTACTGAAATATAATTACAAGCACTTCATACGTTTCAAAGGCTTTTATCGACAATTACATGACATTTATGCAAAGAGTCCCTTTTTCAGGACCTCTGCAATTCGACTGGGCTGCTCTCAATCAACTTCTGGGCCAAATCCTGACTGATAGCAACCCATTCTTTCATAATCACTTTTTGGAGTTTGTCAGAATTAGTGGGTTTTTGTTTGTCCACCCGCCTCTTGAGGATGGACCACAAGTTCTCAATGGGATTAAGATCTGGGGAGTTTCCAGGCCGTGGACCCAAAATTTCAACGTTTTGGTCCCCGAGCCACTTAGTTATCACTTTTGCCTTATGGCACGGTGCTCCATCGTGCTGGAAAATGCATTGTTCTTCACCAAACTGTTGTTGGATTGTTGGAGGAAGTTGGTGTTGGAGGGTGTTTTGGTACCATTCTTTATTCATGGCTGTGTTTTTGGGCAAAATTGTGAGTGAGCCCACTCCCTTGGATGAGAAGCAACCCCACATATGAATGGTCTCAGGATGCTTTACTGTTGGCATGACACAGGACTGATGGTAGCGCTCACCTTTTCTTCTCCGGACAAGCCTTTTTCCAGATGCTCCAAACAATCGGAAAGAGGCTTCATCCGAGAATATGACTTTGCCCCAGTCCTCAGCAGTCCATTCGCCATACTTTTTGCAGAAGATCAATCTGTCCCTGATGTTTTTTTTGGAGAGAAGTGGCTTCTTTGCTGCCCTTCTTGACACCAGGCCATCTTCCAAAAGTATTCGCCTCACTGTGCGTGCAGATGTGCTCACACCTGCCTGCTGCCATTCCTGAGCAAGCTCTGCACTGGTGGCACTCCGAACCCGCGGCTGAATCCTCTTTAGGAGACGATCCTGGCGCTTGCTGGACTTTCTTGGACGCCCTGAAGCCTTCTTAACAAGAATTGAACCTCTTTCCTTGAAGTTCTTGATGATCCTATAAATTGTTGATTTAGGTGCAATCTTAGTAGCCACAATATCCTTGCCTGTGAAACCATTTTTATGCAACGCAATGATGGCTGCACGCGTTTCTTTGCAGGTCACCATAGTTAACAATGAAAAAACAATGATTTCAAGCATCACCCTCCTTTTAGCATGTCAAGTCTGCCATTCTAACCCAATCAGCCTGACATAATGATCTCCAGCCTTGTGCTCGTCAACATTCTCACCTGAGTTAACAAGACGATTACTGAAATGATCTCAGCAGGTCCTTTAATGACAGCAATGAAATGCAATGGAAAGGTTTTTTTGGGATTAAGTTAATTTTCATGGCAAAGAAGGACTATGCAATTCATCTGATCACTCTTCATAACATTCTGGAGTATATGCAAATTGCTATTATAAAAACTTAAGCAGCAACTTTTCCAATTTCCAATATTTATGTCATTCTCAAAACTTTTGGCCACGACTGCAGGCTTTGTTTCATCGCAATCCGCCCACAGGATTACTTTAAAATTTCATTGGAAAACTGAAAAAAGAATTAACCTTCATTACAGTACTTTATCTCAAAATTCATTAGATGGCTATGTAATTTTTTAAATACGCGCTTATGAATGTGCAAATTAATTTACTTAATAAAAGCAATCTCACACATACATTCCGCGCACTTCACGGTAACACAAAAAAATTAGTTAATTCCAAATTTCGACACGTGCCGTTGTACATTTTATTTAAAAAGCGCTTACATGAACATAATACAATATAAATTAGCATTAGAATCGTGGGCACATCTAGTAAATCCTATAAACTATAAATGGTGAGGTATACCAGGGTTCTTCAACTCCTGTGTGAATTCACCAACATGAATCCTAACACACCCAATGAACCTGGTATTAAACTGAACAGAAGAATCACCAAACTGTGTTGGACACTGTAGTGCGGATCCCTGTTTATATACGTATATGTTTATTTCCTTGTCCACTGATGTATGTGGAGTCAATTGATATTTTTGAGGCTATCAATATCTTAACTTTTTATTAATTATTGAGTTCCTACATCAGTGAGAAGAACATATAATACAGATATTATTTGGCAGTTCATCTTTAAAGTAAACGTGGTTTAAAGGTAAAATTTCAAACCAGCACCAAACAGATTCAAGAAATAGAGATATATGAGGGTGAGTCAAAAATTATCCACACTTTTTTTTACATACTGTATATACATATACTGTATTAAACTTTCATTTGGCTGCATTTATCAGCGCCTTCTGTTCGAGTTCTCCATAATCACTGCAGCTGTACAGGTGTGAACGTGTTACATCAGTTCATTTGTAACTGCGGTATGAGCAAAAGTGGACGCTGTACTTGTGATTTGCAGAAAATAAGAGTATAAACAGAAGTGTTTGGATATCTGCAAACAAAATTTAAACCAATCCTTTGAAAAAAAAAAAAAAATATATATATATATATATATATATATATATATATATATATATATATATTCGTCTATTCTAAAAGTTAATTAAAATTAATTCTAGAAATAGAGTGCAAAATTTTTTTTGACTCAGCTTTGTAAATGAATAAACTAATTAAATACGTTTTAAGGCTGATTAGCAATTAGCATACATTAGCAATAACTATTAGTAATATTATTATTACTATTAATAGTATTAGCAGTTAAAGGCTTAATAAAAGTTCCATGTCTTTGTGCTGAATCGCGCTTTCAGCCTGTGGAAAACTAAAAATGGAGATGTGGAACATGCGCAATGTAAACACTCAAGTGCCGGCCACTTAGCGCCTTCCATCTGTCCATCTATCTGTCCATGTGGAAAAGTTCACACTACGCAAACACGGCACCGAGAGGCCCAGCTCTCCTTGAAAAATGCCGCGTTTATCTTCAGGGTTATATACTTGGTATACAATGAGCTCAGAAGTGGAATGTATTCATAAGCTTGAACTATTCATCAGGGGAGTCGGGAAGCGACTGATCATGTAAACTAGATTCCCTGCAGTAATCTCTGTTAAGCAGACAGAGTTCCATAATCTTCCTCTTTGTGCTGGTATTGCTCGAGCTTGCTACTCGTTTCAGGATGCGTTCGGTTTCGGTAACTGGAGCGTGAGTGGAGGAAAGAAGGTCGGTCCGTCCCGGAGACTGTAAGCCGTCCCTCGTGATCCATGCTCGCTTCCCCTGAGAGTCTTATCTTCCCTCCGGCTTATTAAATGAGCTTCTGTTACTGAAGGACAAAAACGATTACGCTTAAATAAAGTCTGCGTCGTTTTGGCTTTGAGTTGGTGTTTGTGAAAGAAGGAGTAGAATAAGAGTGCGAAGAACTTCTGCATTGATTCATGTGAACTTGCTACAACCAATTTTCTGTATTTACTGTCCAATTGAACCCTTGTGTTTATTTTTAAAACTGCAGTATTTTTAGTTACTACAGAATCCAGGAAGATATTAATAGCCGCAGAGATACACAAACGCATCATGAGCTCAGGGAGCTGAAAATAGAAAGAGTTGTCCGTGGCAACAGACTGAGATGGTTGTGAGGACAGAAAGGTGCACATGTGCTTTTTGGAGTTTGGTTTCTCACCCCTGTTCCAAAGAGAAAATGAAAAATGCATGACGTCCACACTGGCCCTATGTGCTTAAAATCAGCCCTCATAATCGATATGTGGTGTCTCGGCAATCGTGGGGCAGGAGGGGTGGCTCAGGGGGTAAGTGTCTGGGTTTTTGATCAAAAGGTCAGAGGTTACAAGGCCCAGTACTGCCAAAGCTGGACCCCTAAAGCATTTAACGTTCTCCGCTCAAGGGCTGCTGTATCCTTCGCCCCCAAGCTGAGAGATGCAAAGAAATTAAATGCACTGTGCTGTAATGTACTGTACATCACTCGTTTTTGCAGAACTCTTTCTGCTGTGTATTTTTAATTTTAGATTATCTAAGCATATATTGAAACTGTAAAGTTGCCGTTTCTGTTCATTGAAAATATGTGCAAAAAAAGAATAATTTGTGGTGACGTTAGATGAGTAATAGAAAAGTAACGCATCACGTAAAAACTACTTAACTAATTTTAATGGGGTTTTCAAAGGTGTATTTGGCGAGCTTGAGGTAACACATGGGCTTTTTTTTTTGCTTTTGGCACACTAAAGAAAAAAATACTTTACAATACTTTCAAATTTAAATAGAAAACGGCCTTACATCATAAAAAAAAAAATCAACCTTGAAAAAAATCAGTACTTCATCTTAAAATTCGACAGGTGGAGCTATAAATTTTTTTCATACTCGCTTATAGTACGAGTGTGCAATTAAATTCCATGCGAACAAAGTCGTTGGTTTAACATAGTTATGCTTAACACACATTAGAGTAAAACCTAATGTGCCAACAAGTTGTTTGAAAAATATCACATGGCAGGAAGAGACAAGGCATGATCTCTTTATATTACAAAGCAGAGCGATTTCTCAGCTGAAAGACTGAACTGCAAGACTTTCTGATTGAAAGCAATCAGATAAAAGCAACAAACTACCTTGAACTCCAGCGGTTGGTTGGTTTCACAACCTCGGCACCAAGGTGCTGACTGTCGTTTGGTTTCCACCAGGCTTTTATAGTCCTGTTGCATCGATCGTATGGTCTCCCTGGACAACCTCACTGCACTCCGTCACCGCACGCAAACCATGGACAATCAACCCGTCCTTTTTCCGCTCGGATTGCCACTCATTTCGATTTCTTCTTTAACACATCAACACAAATTGTCAATTTCTATCCACACAGGTCACTCAGGTGCTTGCTCAGTCACTTTGAAAAGGGACCATTGCAACGTGTTCCTGGTAGTTCGGTCTCTGTGCACCATTCTACCTCTGAAACAGATCCAAAATCCAGCTGCATGATTTGTTTCCAGTCTTTCTAAGTTCTCCAACACTACTCCATTTCCATGCTCTCTCTACTGGCGTCCTGTAGCTCTCCATCAAGTTTGAAACACTGATGACTGTCCACAAAATGAACCAGTGCCCAATTTCCTTAAAGCACTTATGACGCCATCACTGGACAAAACTCCTTTTGATGCTTAATCACTGCTGGATTTGTCCTACGATCTCTCAAGATTCTGGTTCCTAGGTGGCAGAATAAAGTTCCTCTAGTCTTCCGCCAGTCTTCAGACAATGTCTCAACACTTTTCCTTAAGTACACCAAGTCCCCTACATACAAACGGGTTCCATTCCGAGAGCTCATTCGTAAGTCCAATTTGTTTGTAAGTCCAACAAACGTTGTCTAGGTAGTAGGATACTAACAACATCAACATGTTCCATGGTCTTGTCCTTCTTCTTCAAAATCGCGCCATTGATTGAACAATTGATGTTAAAATAACGAGCAATGTCTGCCATTTTTTCACCTGAATGCATTCTCTCATATATTTTTTTTTACTTTCGTCTCCATCGTTATCGCCTGCCGCTACTTTTACGCTTGCATTTGGACATCCTGGGACATCCTGACATGTAATCTAAGTTCCACAACTGAACATGCGCGAATGCATGTTCGTATCTTTGAAAGTTCATAACTTGAATGTTCGTAGTTATGACTTACTGTACTTATATTTAAAAAAATATATATTATTAAACCTCCCAACCTCTGATGATCAGTACCCCAGTGAACCAGTATATGGATATATTTATTTGATAAATGACCTTGAAATCACATTTTTTGCTAACATTTTTGGTAAATTCCTAGTGTTTCCCCCGTTAAAGTACACCTCATGCTTCTCTGGCAGGTTGACAGCTTACGTTAGTGCTTCCTGTGTATAAGTTTTCAGTGAACTGGTCAAAACATGCCCAAGTACTGAACTGACTAGTGAACTTGAATCTACTTCAGTTTGTCCAAGAACCTTCTGATAAACACAACCTCTAATCTCAGAGTACCTTATTGGTGGTCTGTGCCGAGGCTCCTTCCTTCATCATCTCTCTGTAGCTGAATGACGAGACGCTGCTGCTGTCTCCTGTCTGCTGCGTCCGGCAGGGAGAACTGATTTCAGACAACACAAGCTCCTCCAGGCCTACACACAAAAACACAGATTCCCTTATACACTCACACAGCCGATGTTCTCAAGAAAACACACAGTGCCTTGGTAACTGCATTAAACTGAAGTTGAAGAGGGGGGGAAAAAAATTGGGTTAATCTGACATCCTGACTTATGAACTTACACACGGCTAACCGCCGTGCTGCAGTTTGTAATTTTTATCTACAAAGCTCCCAGAATCATTCTCTTTGAGTATAAATTAAATGTATGGTTTAAAAAAAAAAAAAAAAAAAAACAATTTCTAGGGCTCTTATGGAGACATTATCCAAAAATAATTTGTTTAGAGTTTGGATCTGCACTGCTATAGAACTACACATTATTGTTACCTGATATTTACAGAGAATTCTGTTCGAATGCAATATACTGTAATGTGATCGATATCAACATTTCACAGGGCCTCAGAAGAAAAGCTGTCGAAACTCATAAGACTGAAATGAACAGCAAAGGTATTTATAAAAACTCGGGCCTTCATCGATATAGATTTGGTTTATACATGAAAGAATTCCAGCACTGTTGCTGCCCTCACTGGGTGACTCTGTCCCTGCACACTGCCATTAGGAAGACTTTTTAACAAGTGAAGGATGAAACAAAGCATCTGGAAACATCTTGCAGTTTGTAACACTTACGTAATCTAGCACAAGGAAGATCCATAAAGTAGAACAAGAGTAGAGCTCATGGACGAAAACACTTGGGAAAAGCAGCATTGATGAAGACATAAAGCACACAGTGACGCACAAAAAAAAGAGATAACGCAAGCAATGAGAAAGGATTAGTCGCTGAAAAACATTCTGCTGGGATTGATTTTCCTCAACAGTCCCACTGGTGATCAACTGGAGCACCTGGCACTGGACGGCTCCAACACCAAACACACACACACGCCATACAAAGTGAGCCCCGAGCACAAACTAGACCCGAGACTGTTTAGAGGGACAGAGCTGAAGGATCCGAGGACGGCAGGAATCCCTGCCGTCAAGGAAAGCAACAAACATCAAGTGACAAGTGACCACTCACAATCAAACGTGATCAAACTCAAATTGAAGTCAAAAAGACAGGAAGGAAAAAAGGAAGGATGGATGGATGAATGTACTGGAGGACATAAGGAAACAATGAAGGAAAGTATTTAAACAAGGAAAACAGGAGGCAAATCACAAAACAGAAGAGGGAAGAAAAAATGAAAGAATAAAGAAAATAAAACCAAAAAAGGTAAAATACATACTGTTGAAGAAAAGGAGGAGGAAAGAATGTAGTAAAACCAAGTAAAAAAAAAAAAAGAAAAGAAAAGAAAAACATGAAAGAAAGAAAGGTCATTAAGGAAAATCCCACAAAAGGAATTAAGAAAAAGAAAGAATTAGAATCTGCAAGGTAGGAAATCAAGAAAAGAGGACAAGTAAAATAGAAGGAATTAAATCAAAACAGGAAAGAAGATACATGGCACAAAAGGAAGAAACGAAAGCAAATGGAGAAGGAAGGCGCAAATGAACAAATAAGGAGAAAAGAAAGAAGAATGGAAATGAAAAGAAACTGTAAATTAATCATAAAACGGGTCAGAAAGATGTGACAGTGTGGCAAAAAAATGGTACTGCATTTGTGATGGAACGAAAATCCTCAACTGAATGATTGTTTTAAATAGACACATGCAAAGACGAAATATTGAAAATAGTACACGGGGGAAACGTAATTTTATTATGCCATCTGTTCTATTCCACACTATGACAATCAGCGATAACTACCAATCCGGGAAGGTGCCGGCTAACACGTGCTTCCTCTGAGGAATGTGAACGACCGCACCTTTTCAAACTACAGTTCTACTAGTGCTTGCGTGAGCTTACAGGCGCCCGTGTCGCTATGATTCATGCGCGAGTTTGCCACCCTTCGCACTGATAAGTTTAAACAGAGTTCGAGAGAGAGAGAGAGAGAGAGAGAGAGAGAGAGAGCTCTTGGTGATGGATGGCTGTAGCATCACACCTGGGAGTCAAACTTTCGAGCCCTGGATAACTGAGCCGATGTGTTTGTGTTCACCACTGAGGACCAGGACTAGTTCTGTTATTAAGGAATTGAATTAAAGTGTAACCAAGTATCATGCAAACAAATAGCACATGATTAATTTTGAAACTTTGCCCCCCCCCCCCCCCCCAAAAAAAAAAAGTGTAAGTTTTTTAAAAAACGTTCACAAAAAAATGAAAGAAGAAACTTGATTCCCGCTGTGTGCGCACGTGTGCTGGTGTAAACCAAACCTGAGCTCGAGCAGATGCAATGACCTCAGTCTGACTGAAACTGTGTAGTGCGTCCTGAAGCAGTGCGTTCAAGAAAACACAGACAGATTCCCGGTATCACAGAGAAGTGTGTCTCGTAACCACAGACGGGGTCGGAAAGGGTTGAGATTATTTCCGAGAGATTTTTCTTTTAATTGCCTTACGTGTTTAAACCATCTGTTCATTTAATACATGACAATGTTCCACATGCCATTCAGGCATAAAATCAGATCAACATTTTTTTTCCCCCTTTGGACAGAACTATGCGACTGAGCTAAAGGATGCTAGTGTGATTGTTAAACTACTAAAGTACACAGTACTTGATACACACCATGCACTTGTAATAAGAAAAAAAAACGAAACATCTGCATAACTGAATTAACATAAACAAGGTCTCTGAGGCACTTTACAGGCAATAATTGGCAAGAGGACGAGGTACTTAAATGCTACGTCAACCAAACTACTGCCAAGCATTTGATCACATTAAACACCCCGAGTTTAAACAGATGTGTGAACGTGTGCGTGCGTAGTATTTGCGTGCACTTAAATAGACGTGCAAATGCAGTGTACTTCCGTGACAAATGTAAAAACTGCTGAAAGTACACAATAAGTTAAGGACATTTTACTAAACAAGCAAGACACACACACAAAGCTTTATTTATTAAATAAAACGGTACGCTTTTATCCATTTACTGTTATATGCAATGTTAATGAACATTAACCAAATATAACTGCTCTTTAACTCTCCAAGTTAGAGAGATAAAATGCAGCTTGTCGTGTTACTGTTCACCTGCAAAGTCCTCTGTCCTGAAGACTTTCCCTGTGGTGGACTATTTAATCAGAGCAGCTTTACCTCAAAGTGCTGATGCAGTCTCCATCCATAAATGTAAAGGTAGGTACACGACTGCCTATAGAACGCTTCGTCGTCGTGTAGCGACGATTCGAAGCTCTTTTGTTAAAACTTAGGATACTCGAGAGCCGTAGCACGCAAGTACATTGTCTTGGTTGTTACCATGGAACGGATGCAGATCGACGCGAGTGCATTACAGTAAACCTGTGATTTATTATCAGGGCCGAGCAGGAAAGTCATGAAGACTCGGGCCTGTGGTGGAAAACGGATTGGGAGATGATTACAAAGCACTGACGCCGGATATGTTTTTTTTAATATACATATATACATACATACATGCATACATACATAAGGCAACATTAACACACCAGCATGTCCACCACTAAATGGCTCGAAAAATAAATAAAATTTAATGAAAAAAAAAAAACAAAGTCTGGATTTAAATCCTGTGGCATGACCTTAAACATGACCTCCACAGCGATGTGAAAGACTTGTTGATAAACTTAAAATTGAACAGTTTTACCAGTGGTTCTCTCATTGGATTAAAGAGGTCGTGTATTATATTCATCTAGAAAATATTCGCTATTCTATAAATGTATCCAAGAAAGGAATTTTATGATATCTGGCAACCATTTAAGAGCCATTTTTAAAATATAGATGCAGATAAATTGGTCTGTAATAAAAGTTTTTTTTTCTGCTTCTAATACTTCCTTCTTTTCCTTTTTTTTGTTGTTCGTTGTATAATTTATTTATTTATTTTTTGGGGGGTAGGGGAAAAAATAGTATACAATGTATGTATGTATATGTAATCTGTTTATATTTCCAATAAAAAAAAATTACTTGATTTGTTTGATTTGATTGCAGTTATTCCCAACCAGGGCGACACAACCAATTATTAGCTTTTGGGAGCAATTACTTTTTCATGCTTTTCCCGTTTTTTTCCCTTAATAAATAAATCATTTAAAAACTGCGTTTTGCATTTACTCTTATCTTTGTGTAATATTAATATTTGTTTTATAATCGAAATCATTTAAGTGTGACAAATATGCACAAAAAAAAGAGAAAAACAGGAAATACTTTTTCACTGTCAATCCATTAGAATTCTTAATGCACTGTAATGTAATAATGTAATAATCCGTAGATACATTCTGTAATCTCTCAAACATTAAATGTAAGACATGGATTAAATGTTCATGTATTTTTGTAAAAAAAAAAAAAAATAATGTTTCCCTTGAAGGTAGCTTGAGCGCACAAATTTTATCCCAACTTCCGTCTAGAAGCTTTTTAGAATGAAATTTGCCGTTCAGCTCACCTGGTGATGTTTCCTCAGTTGTCTTATCGTCCGTGCTAAACGTGGCATTAGTGCACACAGCCAGGTAACAATTATGTGAAGGTATTAGGTTCAAACTATGATTAATTTGCGTTAAAAAAATAAATAAATCAATCACAAACGCGTTAACGTATTTATATATATATATATATATATATATATATATATATATATATATAAAAGAGAGAGAGAGAGAGAGAGAGATGTTCGTCTTTGATTGTGTACTAGATTGTAAATTAATTGTTACTCAATAAAATATTGGAGCACATTAATCAATATACTGATGCTAGAGACTCCTCCTGTATATAATACTCGTCTTTAATTGTGTATTAAATGGTTCGCTGTAAATGAGTTGTTACTCGTTAAAATACTGAAGCACTTTATGAATTTCTATGTTTGCATGAATTAACAAACCTTGCAGCTGACACAGTTAATAGATCTGCTGTTAAATAAAAAAATAATCAACAGCGTCTGTCTGACAGATCTGAGAATGTAACCGCATTATGGTTATTCCATACGAAGACTGGCAAAAGTGTACATGTACTGTACATATAAACAACAACAATAATAACAATAATAATAATAATAATAATAATAATAAAATGTATTGTCATGGCCGGGTACAGCAAGTACTACGTATTACTCTCTTTAAGGTGTGTGTGTGTGTGTGTGTGATTGAGAGAGTGTTTAAGAAAAAGGTTGAGTGTGTGGAAAATCTTAGACCATTTTAATTTTCCTCCTACTTTAAAATGTCTGATTCTAAACTTTCTGTAGAGCAACCATTAAACATTTACAGCCGTTTAAATAATGGATGCATCAGAAGAGGGAGAGCAGAGCACTGCCCTCACCAAAAAACCTTCAGAGAGCAAATCTGCCTACGCTGTGGCAAATTTTTTGATGGGGTGGGTGGGGAGGCGAGGTGGTGGGTGGACTACATTAAATATTTACACCTCTTGCCCTGCCCTGATAATAATGCTGTAGGGATGTCAGGGAGAAGAGGAACATCCCCTGGAGGACTAATTGTTTGTAAAACCACAACAGTAGACAAGCGACAGGTTTTTTGTTGTTGTTGTTGTTTGTTTGTTTGTTTTTGTAGCATCTTGGGGCTTTTTGGAGACGGTTCCTGCTGCAGGACCAGAGGTGGTGCATGGGGGTGGAGCTGAACCTGCTCGAACTCATCCTATAAACCTGACCCTCAGAACATGAGTAAACGCACTCATCTCTCCTGAAACAGAGGGAGCACCACCTGGACATGGGAGCTAGGAATGACCTCGAAGTACAAAGTGGGGAGAACCAACCATGGATGGAAATGTTGTTCTTTACTCACAGTAGCAATGAGATATCAAGCTACCTGTTTAAACTGTATAGTTGTTGTTGTACACCTAAGAAGCTGATGTATCTACTGTACATGATGATTGATCAAACACAAATTCTGTACATGTACTGTACATATTCATATATACAAATTAAGCAAAAGTCCCAGTGCAATAATTCTGAGCAAGTTGGAATTTTCATTGTGTTTTCCTGTAGGAAAAGTTCAGGGATCAGTTCAGGCTTCACAATGTTGATCTCAGTCAATGGCTAAGCAAAGGCTTGTAGAGCTTGACTGCACGTACAGTACCACAATGTCTGCTGCTCTTGCTCTGGACTATTAGTGTGAATTCCATACAGTATGCCCCCAGGACCGCGCTTTTAGGAATATGCCTGTGCCATCAGAAATCATTTCCATTTGATTCAGATCATTCAGGTCAGCAGCTGACTTCAGTTTATTCCCACATAACTTTGCTGAGCCTAGACCTGAGCAACTGAAGCAACTCCGGATCATAACTCTGCCTCCAGTGAACAATCGCTTCATGCCCTTCCCTTCTTAACCATGAAACACCCATCGCGATGGTATAGGGTGAATCTGAACTCTTCAGGCCACACAACCAGTTTTACGCTCTGATTAGTCTCACTAAGTGTTGGTTTTCTTATGGCCACACAGCTCTTTAGTTCTATTGAGTTTTCATCATATTGTACGTGGAAATTTCTGACGTTCACTATGAAACATGTCTCTACTCTATCTGTAGTGTCGATTTTGTTTTTTTACGACGCAATTTAAAATCTTCAGCAATTCTCTGCAGGAGATACGAGGCAGGTTTCCTCCCCAGTCTTATTTATGTGCACTGTTGCATCTTCACTTACCTGTATTAAATCTTTAATGCTGCATGCACAAGACATTTCCTAAAGCAGCTCACCGCATCCGCGGTGATATTGAACTGTTAAACCGCACTCACCTTATCCCATCCACATCGACCCCATTCTCCCCGCCCCCCTACACAGGCCTTGTTCATTCCAAGACAGGGGGAAAAAAATAAATAAATAAAAACTTTCCATTACTTGTTTTTACAACATTTGAAACATGGTCACATGGCGTTGATATTTTGCTTTATCATGGCAGTAGAGACTTTAGGGCAGATTTATCAATTTTAACATTTCTCACATTGTACTTACTTGTCTCAGTACAGTATATAATGTCGATTTTTTTCCTTTCCCCGTGCCCGGTATTGTGGAATCAGCATTTCAGGACCTGCAAAGTAGTCAAGTCCACCTTTCCTGACTGTAGTTTGGTGTTTAGAGTTATAGTCTTGGTTCATGTTATGTTGCATGGAGGAGTGTAGTTTGGGGAACTTAGTCAGGTTAAAAAAAAAAAAACAGAGCCTGGATAACTCAGTCAGCGGAGCATCAGACTTTTAATGTAATTAAAAGTTTGAGTTCCTGTTCAGATGTTACCTTTTTAGGGGCAGAGGTGGCTCAGTTGGTTAAGGCTGTGGGTTACTGGCCTCCGAATGGCGGAGTGGTAAAGTGCTCGCTCTATCATCCGGAGATCGCAAGTTCGATTCCCGGGTGATGCCGTAACCTCTCGCAGCCAGAAGCCTAGAGAGAGCTGATTGGCCGAGCGCTCTCAGATGGGAGGGAAGAAGTGCTCCCACATTAATCACAGCTCTACAGTCAACCGAGGGCGTCTGTGAGCTCACGCAAAAAAAAGGCTGTGGGTTACTGGGCTACTGAACCCTTGGCACTGTTGGGAACTGTTGAACCCTGCCCCAGGGGTATCGCTGTATCCTGGCTGATCCTGTACTCTGACCCAGAGCTTCATAACTGGGAAATAATTTTAAAATGTAGGTTATATTTTAGCACCATGAGCAACACGTTCTCTTGTTCAGAGAAAAAGAGCAAAAATCGGTTTTAAAGTTTATTGTAAGTGATGTCATCGCGGAAGACGATAAACAAGAATGAAAGAAATTAGAAATTATCTAATGCAAATTTTAAAAATTATAGCTCGAATTGCACCAAAAAAAAGTGCAAGGATGAACTGAAGAGTAGAAATTTATTTATTTATTTTAGTTTTTTTATTTATTTATTTATTTTTTATAACCTGTGTTTTAAGGTATGAGAAAATTATTGAATCTTAATCTTTACATAGAAATTGGGAAAAAATTATTCAGTTCATTTAATGTATTCACACGATATGTTTTTGTATTTGGAGAGGTAAAACTAATTAGAACCTGCAGTGTTTTGAGAAAGGTTTAAGCAGGTGTAATGAGTGGGTTTGAGACTAATTCTCTAACAGGATTTGGAGAAAAACGCACATCGAGGCTTTTAATGAAATTTTTGATGACGCGACACCATGTAAATGCGTTTCTGTTGTGCCAATTGGAAGCTTCTGCGCTCGGTACAGAATCGTGGTCGCGGACGATCAAACTGAAAACCTGCCAATTCTGATCACTGGGCGATCGACCGGTTCATCAAAAAACACAATATTGTAACGGGATATTTATAAAACCGGGATACAGAATCACAATACGAATCGCCACGTAGGCATCTTGTTATAATCATAATCATATCAGGAGGTTCCCCGGAGAGTCCTCTCCCTAGTTTTTACCCCCATGTTCTGGGAATCCAGCTGCAACTCTTTAGGCCTGTGGCCTTGAGTTCAGAGTACTCCATGTGAGGACGGTATGAGCGAGGCTCGGAATAAAACGATCAGTGATATCTGTCTCGAAAAAAAAAAGAAAGAAAAAAAAAAGAAGAAGCAGCCTGCATATGCCTTCTAGATGCAACAATTCTTTTGTATGGTCAAGAGGCCTTGAGTCAAAGGCTTAACCTGAAAACTTGATCACAGTTGAGTAAAGAAAAGTAAAGTAACCCCAATGTATTATGCGCACGTAGGCATATAAAATCGATCTGCGGTTCGGAAGGAATTTGCCGGTGGAAACATACCTGCGGTGATGCGGAATTGATCCTGGTTTGAACTCATGGTACATAGGTTAAGTGGTACAAGGCACTGAAAGTGCAGCGTGGAGTGTTTACTCTCATCTCAGTAGCGGAGCGGCGTAACGTACGTACCTGTCCTGGTCTTGGAGTTGGTCAGGATTTCCTGCAGCCTCTCCTGTAACTTGTCAGCTCTTTTGCGCTCCAGATGGAGCTGTCGCTTCAAGTCTTTCAGCTGGATTAAAAATAAAAAAGTGAAAAAAGAAACAGGAACAATGAGAGAGAGACAGAGAGAGAGAGAGAAATAAACCCCTTAAAACATACCCTTATTATTTAAATGCAAATTCACATTTGCATTAATCCATTTAGTGGGCAATCGCACGAAGGAACGCTTACAAAATGCTAAAGCAGCAGAAGGTAGAGTGCTACAGTACATCTGTCCTAAATCCTTCAGTGAGCCGTAACTTGAATGCAAAAAGCTTAAGCAGACTTTCCCTTAGGTATAGTCTTTAACAAAAGGTGTAATACACGTTTCCGCTTTAAAGCCTTCGTGCGTCACGTGTTGCGGCTCTAAGATGCAAATCTAAACCTGCGCGAGTTTGCAACTTGCAAATGAACATTTCTGAGTAAATAAAAACAAAAACAAAAAAAAACATGATGGTAGATTTCTCCCAAACCATAAAAACATGATGTCTCTGGACAGCGTGGTAATGAGTACCAACTGTATCCCATTAGTTAGAGCCCCAGTCTGATGTTTAGAGCAGCAGAAACGCAAACTGGCCATCACCTGTGTTTTAATTCACTTTCTGGGAATCCAGAGAGATGGAAAGACCTGACTCATCGCTTATTCTTCTGTCTCCGGCGTGAGAGAGTAAGAGTGAGTGTTTATGTTCGTGAGAGAGATAAAGAGCGAGAGAGAGAGAGAGCGAGAGAGAGAGAGAGAGAGAGAGAGAGAAGTACACTTACCGCTGAACTGCCTTTCTTCTCCAGAATGCGCTGTTCATCTACAGTGTCTCTAATCTCCTACCAAAATAAAATAAAATTAAAAAACACAGACATACAGAAGAAAGTTTAGTTTAAATTGACCTTAATGACTTAACTGCTAAACTGAAATCGGGTCTTGCTGCTATGAAAACGTTAAATCCCCAAGGAGATTTTGGCAACAGATGCAAGTGACGCTCAAATGCACGGAAACACACACACGGAAAGTTCTGGTCTGGAGTTGTTCAGTATGAACACGTTTTCATAACAGGTTTCTGGTCTGGATGCGTCTTCGCAAAGGATCAGCTAAGAGATTGTTGAACCACTGCTCTAGGGTGTGAACAGATGCTGATTGTTTTAATTAGAAGTACCAGGAGCAGAAAAAACACTAAAAAGTGTCCTCACTGACCTGCTATAGACCGTGACCGAAAGGTAATAATTTAGTTCTTTAGAAATATTTCAGAATCAGAAGAGTTTTATTGCCAAGTACGCTTGCACGTACAAGGAATTTGTTTTAGTGACAGAGCTCCAGGACAAAACACATAAGACAAAACAGCACGACACAAAACAGGAAAAAAATAAAAAAAATAAAATAGAAAATTACAACAAATTGAGTAGCATGGATTTTTTTGGGTTAACATCAAATGGAGTAAAGTGTGAGATACTTACAAATAAGTTAAATAAATATCTGTGGTATTGCACAGTATATTGCACAGGGGTGTTGCACATAATATTGCTCATATATTTAATGCACAGTGAGAAGAATGTTTTAGCTGTTCATGAGGTAAATTGCCTGGGGAAAAAAAAACTGTTCTTGTGCCTGACTGTTCTGGTGTTCGATGCTCTGTATCGTCGGCCAGACGGCAAAAGTTCAAAGAGAACGTGGCTTGGGGGTGAGGGGTCCAGAGTGATATTCCGAGCCCTTTTCTTCACTCTGGATATATACAGTTCTTGTAGTGTGGGTATTGTAGTATTATTGTAGTATTGTAGTATTATTGTGATAGTTAAAACATGATGCCCTAACTTTCAAGTCAGGCAAGTGAGGTATGAATATACTGAGTCACTCACTCACCATCTATACCACTTAATCCAGTATACAGGGTCGTGGGAGAATTGGGGCACGAGGCAGGGTACCAATCAATCGCAAGGGGGGGCTGCGCGCACACTCATTCACACACTACGGGCAATTTGGTAACGCCAATTAACCTAATCTGCATGTCTTTGTAGTGCGGGAGGAAACCTGAGTATCCGGAGGAAACCCACCAAGCACGGGGAGAACATGCGTGCTCGTGCGAACATACAGAGGAGGGAATCGAACCTGGACCCTGGAGGGGTATCCACTAAGCCTGCCCAGTATGAATAACAAGAAATAAATACAAGAAATCCATGATAAAAAGTCAAATTAACCACAGACATAACAAAAGAGGAACAAAGAAAAAAAGAGAGAGAGATGGAGAGAGACTACAGACTGATCATCAGGAATGATCATCAATTATAGTCATATTCATTTCCTGAGTATTTCAAGCAATTGATTAAGAGCAATTTATTTTTACCCAATAAAAATCCTAAAACATGCTGAACTGCACATTTTTTTTCCTGCGGAAAAATAATAATAGTAAATAAATAAATCAACTTTTTTTTTCCAGGAACACTTAATGAGGACCAACATCTACTGTATGTTAATGTACTTACAAACACCTAAACTGTGATTTGGTTTTGATTGACAGGCTTGAAAATATCCAGACTGTCAAAAAAGCATTGTACTGGGCAGCACCGCTTTTTATCATCTCCACAGTTTCAGATCGTGTATTGGTTTTAAACTTAAAAAAAAAAAAGGGCAGATCAATATATGTTAAGTTCGGTCTTCATAGTCTACTTTCCTTTCCTTGGAGCAAAAGTCGCGCTTTCGGTATTTCGTCTGTCTATACGCGGTAAACTATCAATGTTGATTGGCACTGTTGAGAGACGTGTGTATCTGCGCTCAACTTGAGATAAAAAAAAATAAAAATTAAATAAATAAATAAAGGTTTTTTTTTTTTTTTTTTTTTTTAAGCATCAGAACTGTCATGAGGAGGCGGCACGGTGGTGTAGTGGTTAGCAGTGTCGCTTCCACCTCCAGGGTCCGGGTTCGATCCCCGGCCAGGCTCGATTCCCGTCTCTGTGTGCATGGAGTTTGCATGTTCTCCCCGTGCTTGGTGGGTTTCCTCCGGGTACTCCGGTTTCCTCCCACAGTCCAAAGACATGTAGATTAGGCTAATTGACGTTCCCAAATTGCCCGTAGTGTGTGAATGAGTGAATGTGTGTGTGTCTGTGCCCTGCGATGGATTGGCACTCTGTCCAGGGTGTACCTTGCTCCTGGGATAGGCTCCAGGCCCCCGTGACCCTGAATACAGGATTAAGCGGTATAGATGATGAGTGAGTGAGTGAACGGCCATAAAGGCCGGATTATGACCGCAGTCCGCTGTACGTCACAGGGAAGAATTACTTTCATTCATAGCTTACATACGTTCATTTCATCAAGGTTTAAACTAATGATATGATGATATAATAATAATAATAATAATAATAATAATAATAATAATAATATTAGACATCGATCTAATATAATACTCAGGAGTCAAAAGGTAACTATAAGTAACCTAAAAAATAAAACACGTCAGAACGTGCTGTTATAGTCAATTAATAATAACACTGCGTGATTATGCGTGTTATTGTTAACAGCCTAAAGCTGATTACTTTCTTATAACATCATGTCCTGAAATGCTATATTCTTTTAATATAAACGGCCAACGATTACAGTAGAACACATTTGCAGTTATGTTTAACGACGTGGAATCAAATGTAACTGCGTCTACAAAACAAGTCTGTTCCTGTTATCACTTTATTACAGCAGCTATAAACAATCGTTCCCCAACTAGGCTCATCTCACAATAATCTTTAGCACATAAACTATTATTTCCTAAATCTGTTTATGTGGAGAGAGTCCTCCAAGCCCCCAAGTCCTTATCTAAGTAATTTCCATGGTATAAAAAAAAAAAAAAACTAAATAACTCGACATTTTCTTTGGCCGTACCTGTTTGAGTTTAGCGATGGTGCTGTTGAGCTCCTCTCTCTCCTTGTCCATGGTGGTGATCTGCTGTTTCACGCCTTCGATCTCTCCTGTTTTCTCCTACACACATCCATAGAAACAAAATTACCACTCCGGCGCACCGAAACTGAACGAACACTCCTGCCATATTCGATTCAAACAGTCGTGTAATCTGGTTACTGCATGTCTTGTCTGTAATGACAAAACAAATTCTCTCTCAGTTAGGAGATGCGCGCAATTTTCCACCTGTCCCAAATGTAAGCAAAATCAGCCAAGACATGTTTTGGTGTCTAATGTTTTGTTCTTCTATTTTTAAGTATTGAGGAACGCCACATCAGAACACATCAGGGAATCCAGTCTCATCTAAAAAAAAAAAAAAAAATCTGTCCAAAAGTCTTACGAGCAAATAACTGCTGTAAAGCAAAATAAAAAAAGGCTTCTACATTAGAAGAAGAAAAAAAAAATACTATAAAAAGCAGTAAACAGCAATTAATGAAACAAAGGTAATAATTGGTGTGACAACCCTTTGCTTAAAATATACTCTCAAGTACAATTTGTGCAGTTTTATAAGGAAATTAGCTGCTTAGATTTGCTGAACATCCTGCAGAACCAGCCACGGTACTTCTAACGACTTTGTCACACCTGCTTCTTCTTCATGCATGCAAATCCCAGAGGTTTTCTCTTATATATTCATTCTTCTTTAAGATTTTTATTTTTTTTTATGAAATACTACCCGAAAATCAGAAATGTTTTTTTTTTTTTTGTACTGACCTAATAATGAATTTGAGTACGCATAAAAAAAAAATTTTTTTTAAGTTCAAAAAGGAGACTTGACTTTTTAGTACTGTAATAGATATGTAAATATTCAATCCTTAAAATTCACAGCATGGTCCAAAAATAAAGAAATAAATAAAACCCTCTCATACTATGAAATTAATTCAATGGCCATTAACTTTGATTATGCCGCAGAAACTGGTGGCCTGGTACGACAATTTCACAAGTTTAACAAGTCAGAGGAGTCAGGGGAATGACTCCATGGATATTAATCTGGGCATTCTGGGCATTCAGTACATTCAGGTCGTCAGCTGACTTCATTTTATTGCCACATAACGTTGCTGAGGCTAGAACTGAGCAACTGGGACGGGGGTGGGTGGGGTGGGGGCGGATTTTTTAATAGACTTACACTATTAAAAAAAATAATGCACCTTCACTTAGCATTTAAATGTTTTTTTCTTCCATGTAGTTGACGGTTCAGCATTATCCTTCCAGGTTTTAAAAATGCGTCGGACAGTTTTTAACCCAATTCCACTCATTTCTGATCACCTTAGTTGTTTTCTTTGATTGCTGAGAGCCAGTAATTTAACCCTTCTGAAATGATAACTTTTATTTATTAATTTCCAGGCAGTGTTGGTGTGAAACCATATCTATGTACTCTTTAATGCAATGTAGATCTGCTGATGTGGAGATTACAGTATCGGCTTCGGGACATGACTACGGTTTTATTAAGGACGTAAATAAGAATAAATAAATGAATGAATAAATAAATCTGTGTCCATCATATCACAGAATTTAAAAGACTTCTAGTCTAGTTTTTCGAGATGCATGTGTATGGAGAGCCTGGTGACTCTGTGACAAGCGGCACTGTTCATTCTGCACCCGAGAGTGCAGGTTATGGAAGTCCATTTGTACCTCGGTGACAGTGGACGCTCTGTCTAGAGCATCGTTTGGGGAAAATGTTCAGGCTGATACTGTACGAGTGTGCCACTGTACGCCGACACTGCTGCCGGCTTCGAGCTAGCTGAGTGGGATCGGATGCTGACACGCAGCAACCCACGGCAGCGAATGCTGGTCACGACCGAATTCACTAAGCCACAGTGCAAGGTTTTTGTTTGTTTTCTTTTCTTTTTTTTTTTTAGGACAGCATGGATATCTGCATGAGGAGGCAGTAGTGAGGAAAAAGTTCAGACATCCATATAATTTAACTACGAAAGTAAAATAAAATCCCATTAAAGCATAAACAGCATGCTTTTAAACTGGATTCATCTTGTCTTTCTTTGCTGCCATAGTTTCACCATGCTGACTCGTTAACATCTCCCGACTGTCATGACTGGTACAGGTAGTCGTCCGATTTGTTCTTAAGCCCAATACAGTGAGTCTTGTACGCCTTTGACACGGACATACAAGGTAAAGCATACCAATCCACTTGACTAAATTGGTGCCCTTTCCCTACACTGCCATCATGTGGCCAAAAACTACATTTACACCTAAGGAAATGAATCTCTCACAAATGTAACGTGGTTGTCCCTGCACCTTTCAATCGCGAGGGGAATCTCAAGGCCAAGGTCATTTCGTCTCAGAGCTGTTTTCCACTGTATTGGACTGTGGACTCTTTTTTTTTGTTGAGGATTTTTCCAAAATTAGGATTATTCACCATCAGGACAGCTGTACAGAAAATATTGCATATAATTGTAAATATTGGTATCTGGTTCACGGCAGTGTTTATTTTTGTGCAATACATACATGATTGAACTGGAAGTAGAACCGCGGCCTGTTCGTACGTGCATAAGATCCTGAATAACTTCTTAAACAAGACGATTAGATTTTCTGCCTAACCCCATATAAGGAAAGCCCTTCCTCAGCTCGTCACTCGCCTCCACTCGGTTCTGCTATGCTTTGACGCGGTGGGGTTTGACACCGAATTGGGTTGTTCAGTAGGAGTTTGAAGTGGGAACAAATGTATCACTCGAAGGCTATTTCAGCTAGAGAGTTAACAGACGCATGAGGTAAGATATGCAACCTTCAAATACTGTACCTACTGTAAAAAAGATGAATGCAAGATACCAAACATGCGCTTTCAGGAAAGATGTACTAAAAAGGCGAAAGCAGGTTACATAAGCTCTGCATAACCAGACTCTGGGGAGTTTGTGGGTTTTAAGGATACCTGAGCTCTGAGCAGGCCTATTCCTATAGAACTTTATTTACGAAATGTTCCGTACTATAGGTCAAGGCTCTCCCACTTGTCAGTTTCGAGTTTAAAAGAGGTGTGAGCATGACACATGCACGTAACCAACGCAAAGACACACGGTACCTCGAGCTGGAGGGCTTGCTCGCTCTTCAGTCTCTCGATCTCTGCTGTGTGTTCCAGCCTGTTCTTCTCTATAGTCTCCTGTTCACACAAATATACAATATATATATATATATATATATTTTTTTTTTTTTTTTTAAATACCACTAAACAAAAACAAATCTATAGCAAGAAATCAAAACATCTTAAAAGTTTTTGCTTTGAAATAATGAAAAAAAAAAACACACAACACTGACATCATGTGGTCAGGCCGATTATGATGGATTCTTAGAAAGCACAAAATGAAAAAGGCAATGCGGTGATGATCTGTGCAGAAAAACGCACACAAACACAGTACCTCTGCCTCTTTGAGCCTTCGCTCGAACCATCCCTTGGTTCCCTCCATGGACTGCACCTGAGCCTGCAGATCTTCTACACTCTGCTGCAGACCCTCCAGCTCTTTATTGCGAGCCTGCAACATACAGCAAGGTTTCAAACAAATAAACACATACATTTACATTCTACTTTATTATTATTCATAGAGGTGCTTGCAAAGTAAAGCATCACTTGTATTATCTAGCAGGCTTATTATTATTTATTTTTTTAATTTTTTTTCTTGAAAAGAGGTGTCAAATCGAGCGGCTTATTCGGGAATGGGATGCTATGACTTTTCTACGGGGTGAGAGGGTAAATTTACCGCCCCAAAAAATCCCACAGACTTGACATTGAGAGCAACTTTGACAGATTCTAGTGCAGAACAAGAATTTTTCTACAAATATAAAAAATTCACCTGCAAACATCAAAACATACCCCGCAAGAGGGTATAAGTTGCTACCCCTGGGATGCAAGAGGTGCCCAAATTTCCCCCAATGACATATCATGGTGAAGGAACTCCCTATTGAAACAGGAAGTGCTCACAGTTGCATTCCCTGCTATGGAAACTTCAACAGGAAGTTTGAAATTGAACCCAACTGTGGATCGCAGTGTCACAGAAACTCATTTTACTCAGGCAACCAATCACTCTCTCTGGATCACGGTGAAGCTGTCGAGCCACGCCCTAGCAACCGCTTTATACTGTAGCACCCCAGCAACTGATCCCGTAGACTGTCATTATGAAAGGACCAGAGTCCTGAGTTTTCCGCGGCAAGCACCGCTCACATTTTATTCTGAAGATCTAAATGATTATTATTATTATTATTATTATTACTTGTTTTATTTCAATTTAATTATGGCAGGGGTAGCTCAGTGGTTCAAGCACTCGACTACTAATCGGAAGGTCCCAGGTTCAAACTCCAGCAGCAACAAGTTGCCATGGTTGGGCTACTAAACAAGACCGTCAACTTCTCGGGTTGTACAATCAATTTTACATAGTTAAACTTTAAAGCAGGTTAAAAAATGTGTGTTAAACATATGAAATTAAGTAATCTTAAGCTGTACAACTGTATATACACACATCCTCTGCTCTATCTCTACTATAAACAGTTTACAGAGCCTCTTAACACTGTAGCCCCGTCCGTGAATATCTGCACAGAGTACGCGTTCACCTTCTATTTATACCCATTTCTTCCCAAATCCGTCTCTGACCTTCTCGTCCCGTAGCTGGGCGCGGATCTCCTCCTCCGTACGGCCCTTTTCTTCGTGGAGGCCGCGCAGCTCCTTCTCGTAGCGCGCCCGGATGCTCAGCACCTCTTTCTCGTGTTGGAGGCGCAGGTCGCTCAGCTCCTCTTTGTGCCTGGACTTCTCCTGCGCCGTCTCGATGGCCAGCTCGTCCAGCATGCCTTTGCGCTTGTCTGCTGTCTGCAATACAAGTCGGGAGACACGCGGACACGGTGAAGACATGCCAATAACGCCAATAACGATACAACCTGCTGGCACCTACGTGGCCAATTAGCGACCTTTATGAAACTCATCGATATCACGGTTAACTACCCGAGGAAGCCGATGCGTTTAAACGCGATTTAGAAACGATTGATTGTCCATCCCTGTTCTGTATCATGTTCTTTCGCGTAGGGGGAAAAAAAAAAAAATCCATCAGCTTGCAAACTTTCCGCACTGTGAAATTCACACCATATTTTAAATGTTTAAAAAGCTCCAGGGTAAGCGACTAAAAAAAAAAAAAAAAAAAAAGGGGGGGACACATTAGTGCTAATTACTGATCATGCATCACCTTCGAAAGCCTTGGTGCAGCCAGATGAGACTCATTTTCACGTCCAGAAAACAGACCATGTGATTAGATCAAATGAACAAATGATGAAGCTGACTAATTTCATCAAAAGGCAATATGCGGCCTGTAGCAGTGTCTGGCTCGTTTCTGTTATTTTAGTTAGAATTTGGTGTTGCTCATAAGACGTCCCATTCTGGGCCTGTTTCCAAAAACACGGCGTGCGTACACAAGCAGTTTGTAAAATTACACATGAAAACGAGGACACAAGAATAAACCAGGAAACAAATATACATCTGGTGAGGAAACTCTCAGGAGTGTGAAAATATACTCGAACCAAACATGATGATAACTAAAGATGATTTAATGCACTGCTGAAACCTGATTGGCTGACCGGAGCATTTCAGCACTGAGCATGTGTCCCTAATAAAGAGGAAAGTGAGTGTATTTGTTATCGCAAAAACCTTTTACATGCTTGAAAACTGTTTCAAATACAAATGCATGTAGTGAAATTAACATCATGTACAAATTTCCTGCTGAGACTAAATGCATGTCAGTTAACAAGCAGTTTTTAAGAATGTTTTTATTATTATTGTTTGAGAGGAAATTAAACCTTTTTTAAATAACACTCCCTCCTCATGAAGCTGGTTGTGAAGATGTTGAAAAGTTTAAATCCCTTCCTTTTCCTATTATACCTAATAATATTCCGCTTTTTATTCCGCTTTATTCTGCTAAGACCTCACCTCGTGTCTGTGGAGTGACAGATCGTACAGTATATATCCGTCTCTGTATTGTTTTTCAGAGGTAATGGTTAAAACAGTGCAGGCATGTGACTACCTTGACGTCACTCACAACACTGTACGGCATAAGCAACCGTTAACCAACGTTAGACTATTACAGTCTAACGTTGGTTATGTATTTTCGTTGAGTTACAGTACGTTCGTGACGGAGACAAAAACAAAAAAAGCAACAGAAAGATCACCTGATAACCTACTTATTACCTGATATGTTTGTTACACAGATAAAAATAACCTACAGTAGTTACTGATTACTAGTTTCTGTTCTGCTAAATTTTTTCATAAACAGTATGTTGTGATGGATTTCGTACATCGTGAAAAAAAAATTTTAAAGTGTAAAAAAAAAAAAAAAAAAAATGCACGAAGGTAGTAATGATATTAATTTGCAGACATACGATTTGTTATTATAACATGATTACCTTAGACGTTGTACAAATACGTGCTTCCTCCTGGATTTGGTAGCGATTGTTACATGACTGTAATATGCTCTGCTTTACGCTTCATAAAATAATAATAAGCTTTTCGAATTAATAGCTAACCAACAGTTCCTGGATTAAATAGCAAATGGTATAAAAACGGAACGCTAGTGCACTATGTAGGGTGTATAGTCAAGTCAAGTCAATTATATTTATATAGCGCTTTTAACAATTGACATTGTCGCAAAGCAGCTTTACACAATAAAAAGAAGTAAGTTTTTATGCAATGTATATGAATCAAAATGACAAGATTGTCCCCGATGAGCAAGCCGAGGGCGACGGTGGCAAGGAAAAACTCCCTGAGATGGTAATAGGAAGAAACCTTGAGAGGAACCAGACTCAACAGGGAACCCATCCTCATCTGGGTGATAACGGATAGCAGGAATTGCTCAGCATAATAATGTGTACTGGAAGTTCAGTGTAACAGGAGATGTTTTAAAATTAAAATGAGTCCAGTTTGTTCCCGGAGGCTCAGGTAGACTGTAGGGGATTCCGGTCCTGAGTTATCGAACAACTGAAGTCACAGGTCCCCAGAGCAATATAGTGCCTTGTTCCACACACACACACACACACACACACACACACACACACACACAGTTGTGCCCCCGATCGGGAAGGGGTTAAGAGAGGGATTCGGGATTCAGCTTGCGTTAGTTAGCAGTGAAACACAGCACGACGGGTTCACAGGCGACTCGAGACGATTACTAACGTGATAAAGTGTTGTTTAAGATGAGACAACATTATCAAGATGAAAGTTCTTCCATAAGTGCTTTGGAAAGTGTGGGTGGTGACCATGACGCACAGACAACTAAATAGCGTAAGGTGCAAAAGGTCTATAGAGATCATCCTAAAAATTTGGGGTTGCCAAATCTAGTGAAAAGGCGTTTTTTTTTTTTTTTTTTACTAGTACCTAGCACAAGACGAATCATTATTAGGCTGCAAAGGAGCTGTGCTTTAAGCTTCATAAATAAATAAATAAATAAATGAATGAATGAATAAATAACCTCTGATGCTGAAGTATGTAAATAAAGTGCAACACGTACACATTTATCTTTAGAAGTGTAAAAACCAACAGCGCCTTTAGCGTTAACGAAAATAAAAGCGTGAGTCAATAAAGTGAGCCGAACCTTTCTGGCTTCTTCCAGATCTTGCTGTAGCTTATCCTTCTCCAGACCCAGTTCAGAGATCTGCTCCAGCAGTCTGTTACTGGCTCGGCTGGACTCCTGCGAACACACAACCATGAAACACGGGCACGCGTACAGTTAATTTAATGTGTACATTAACACTTGAGATCAAATTCACGACCTACAACTCGTCTAAGATGTTCTTTAAATTTGGTGGACTGTTTTTTTTTTTCCTCCTTTAAAATGAAGCCATGTGACGAGCACTCTGGTGTCTTGATAATGTGTTTGAGAAACACCAGCAACCTCCCTGCACTTGGCCAGTTAAGTAGATAGATTGAGCTATCCCTGGCTAATTGCACACAAAGAAAAAAGCCAGATCTGGTCCCAGAGCACTCCACTCTCCACTGGCTGTATTGTGCTTAGACTGCAGAAGCCATCAGTGTGCAGCGGTTTGTAAATGTGGTTGGTTTATAAAGACCTGTAGCTGAAAGCTGAGGTCATCTTTCTGTGCCAGTAAGCTCTCCTGCTCGCTGCGTCTCTGCTGCAGCTCCGCATTCAGCGCCATGCTCTGCTCTCTGAGGAGGTTCATCTCCTGAGTCTTCACCGTCTGGATCTGGGGGGGGGGGGGGGGAGACACACACCACACACACGCGGGTATATTATATCAGTGCATCAACATCGGGGCAGTCATTACCAGTTTTTCACTGATTGCATTTAAATTACTTTCGAATGGACCATGGGAGAGGGAGAAAAAAAAACAAGTTTTACTTAAAATGAAAATGTGAACATGAACAAAAATAGGAATGGAGAATGGAAAACAGAGCATGACTAGATTTAAATCGAGTAGCAGATTAAAAAGGGAAAAGAAAACTTGTTTATTTGGATACTCAGCCTGCGTAAATGATCCATATTTTAAACATATTGAAATGTTATGTTTCTGTGGTATAATCTGTCAACATATCATTTTAATTTATCTATAAACATGTCATACTTTTCACCTGATTATAGGTAATAAAATACTGATATCGGATTAATTCCCGGGGCGGCAGGTAAGGGTTGGATGATTTTCAAAGGGATAAATAATTCTTAAAAGGCAAATAATTAAAATTCTTAAAAAGCAAAACACTATTTTCTTGGTTTAATATTATAATCTTATATATTAAATATACATTTTTT
Organism: Clarias fuscus; assembly: GCA_030347435.1. Lineage (NCBI taxonomy): Eukaryota > Metazoa > Chordata > Actinopteri > Siluriformes > Clariidae > Clarias > Clarias fuscus. The sequence goes on from CM059213.1 coordinate 31,687,132, forward strand.
TTAAAATATGCAGTATATTTATAATTATCTAGTATTTTAGTGGCTGTTTTTCGAGAATTGGATGGGAAATAAACTCGTTCTCATGTCTGAGACAAACTGCTATAATTTTCATTATAATATTTCTAATAATAAAATTTTCTAATATAATTTTTTTTCTGCTAAATGATAAAACATAATATAACAAATCAGCTCAGGATTGATCTCTACATTTAAAGAAAAGATTTTCATGTAGACGAGAAGCTCGTCATGCCAACATTCAAGAACTTTAGATTAAATATAGACTTCACTATACGGAGTATTTAACAGATCAGCGATGTAGAAAATCTAAACTTCATGCTGAAAGTATAATCCATAAGACATCGATGATGATACTTAAAGAATTTAAATCCTATCAGTATATACTGTATATCAGTTTTAGTCAAGTCCGTTATTGCACATTTTTTGTACAAACAAAATGACGTTTTTGTCCAACATGTAGTTACCAGTTCTGATATCCTTATTACTCTATTATTATTATTATTATTATACTTTTTACTACTGACTGCATACCAAAAAAAAAGTATCATATAATTGAGTTTTTTTTTTTCCCCCCGGAAGATGAACAACTCTGAGCACAAACTATCTTTCATATTCTCTTTAATTCTGACATGACGGCGCTGTAATGACTTGGTGCTGATGGAAATAGATGATGGTGAACATCTGGAATACAGTATGGATGGCACTGGTCGAGCTGTACCTGTTCTAGGGCGGCTAGGTTAGTCCTGAGGGCCTCATTCTCACTCAGCATGCCCTCCACTTGCTCCTGACTCACCGCGCTCTGACACGCTACCTGCGGTTCCACCCAACACCATGCGCAGCCACAGAGAAAAAGAGACAGAGAGAACAGAAGAAAGAAAGGTGAAATTTGAGTGACACAGGACAAGCTGGAAAGAAGGAGAGAATACCGGATGCGTGGCCAAGAGACAAAGGAAAGATAAACAAGGAAAGCCAAAGAACAGAGCTTCTTAGAAACGCGTTCAAACCTCAGAAGGGAAGCGGAGATAAAGCACAGAGGCCGGGGCTTCTTGCTAATCTGTTCGAGCTGCCCATCAACGCCAGGTCCTTAATTAAGATCTGTACCCTCGCCAAGAGAAGAGTGACACTGATGAAGCCTGGTGCCCAGGCAAGCGGACACCAGCATCCCAGAGACGCCTGCCTCAGCAACACGCGATCTAATTAGCCTCATAGCCATACCGACCCTTAATAATTCATGTAATCTTTAGCACAGTCGTTTATTTCAACCCAATTAAAACTCGCAGGACTGCTGATAAATGATGAAAAGTTTCTTTTTCAGGTCTCGATAAATAAACAGCTGTCCTAGTCACAGCACGCTATCAGTTAAGCTGACAGGCTTATGCTGCGTTTACATGATGACCGACAGCAGACGCCATCCAGACGTTAGACGGTTTTGCAGCGACACATGCAAGAAAGTGCAAGCATGACTTTTTTTTTGTGTGTGTGTTTAACTTTTCCACCGCGTGATAAAGGTGGAAATAAAACCGCTTGCGTCAGCACAAACGCAGAGGCCACGATCATATCACGAAATTACAAGGCAAGATGATTAACAAACCCACTGATGCATTTTTCTACTTAAAAACTCTGAACGGGTTTCTGAGAAGCGTTAGCCGCGTCTGCACGCAGAGACAGAAGCGCACGCGGCACCATGGACGTAATGATGAACATCTGTATGAGGTTCTTGCCGTTGCTGTTGTTCGCTCGAACAAAAACGCTGCTGACTTTTTAAACTGAAGCAACACACCAGGAGGGCGAGGCTGTGAAGCGCAGCGCGAGTGGACCTCCTAGTGGAAAACGAGGCGCAGTGCTACAGTCAGAGCAGAAAATAACACAGGGGTGGTGTTCACCTGATCTTTGAGTGCGAGCAGAGCCACTTCGTGCTCCTTCTGCTTGCTCTGCAACTGCTCCTTTAGCTCAGCGACGTTCTAATACCGTAAACACACACACACACACAAACAAAACAGAGATTAAAATTTCAGGTCTCATACATGCTATCTATATATATATTGCGTCATCTACAGTATCTGTACAGATAACAAAACTGTAAAGTTGTAAAGGGATGTAAGATGAGTAATAGAACACATCGAGATGTTTTTTGGAATTTTTGTCTGTCAGTCTGCTTGCTTGTGCACGCATCACGTAAAAACTACTGAACAAATTTTAATGCTGTTTTCACAGGTGTTTCACAGAGCTTAAGGTGACACATATGCATTGTTTCATCGCCATCGGCCCACGGAAAGACAAGATGTGCTACTTCGAAGTTTAAATAAAAAACGCCCTTATATCATAAAAAGATGGTGCTGTACGTTTTGTTAATATGCGCTTATGTGTGCCCAATTGAAATCTACTTAATAAACGTGATCTCACACCTTCATTCCGCGCACTTCACGGTAACACGGAGAAAAATTTAGTTAATTCCAAAAATACAACTGATGCCGTTTGTTTTTTTTATCTTAACTAAAGTGACAGACAGAACCGCTTTGTGAAGTGAATGTGTTCGTACTGGTGTCGATACGATATTGATAACGTTACACATTTTGCTAGGATAAATTTCTCTGAAATACTGTGGATATCGTGTCATCATTTAATGATATTTTTCCCCTCAAATCGCGACAAACCGACTGGAAGAAAACAATGCAAAATAACTTTGCACGGAAACAAAAACTTCAGGTACTACAAAGATATATGTATATAAAAATGCTATTTAAAAATATACACTTCCAGTCAACAGTTTGGACACACCTTCTAATTTAGGGTTTTCAGATTTTCATTTCTTTCGACACTGTAAAACAATGCTGAAGGTGCCCAAAATATGCAATCTGAACAGTTGATATTGAGACGTGTTTGCTACTTATGCTCTGTAAAGCCTTCATAACGGCTCTAATCTGAGGTGCTGTTTGTTAATTGGTGATTTCTGAGGCTGGTAACTCCTCAGCAAAATGAGCAACACTGTTCTTGCAAGAACTGTTGCAGAACAACTGCAAACTGCAACCAACTGTTGTTTTTGTTTTTCTTGTTACTCAAGTACCTAATGCCATATGTGCTATTTCATAGTTTGGAAATTTCCAGTATTGCTCTAGAATGTAGAATAATAAATCCAAACTTGTGTCCAAATTTTGACTTGTACTGTAAAAAATATAATACAAAAAAACATCGAATAATAGAATAATAAAAAACATAATTTAAAAAATCATAGAATAATAAAAAACATCATAGAATAGTCATTATATACTTTTATCATTTAGATTTTAAATACGTTTTATACAGAAACTTTGAAACTTTTATAGTTTGAAAAAAAAGTAATAAAAATAATAATAATTATACAGAATGTATAATGTACAGAAGTGCTGTGAAACTATACACATGAATTCACTGATATTTTAGTTAACATATAAAACAATAAATTAATTTACAAAAAAAACAAAAAAAAACATTTTAATTAATTCTAATAATGAATAAAAATTTTAAAGAAACTTGTCTTACGTGTAACAACAATATCAATCAACGTTTAAACCGTTATAATGAATTTGGGCCATGACGTGCAGCTCTGACCTGGTTAGCGTTCATTAAGTCAGACTGCAGTTTCTGCACACGCAGGTTTATGGATTTCAGCTCCTCCTCTTTGCGCTGCTGAATCTCGTCTATTTTCGTCCTGGAGCAAATCGCACAAATGTGAACAAGTTTATCAAATGGCTGAATCGGGCTGAACAATCTTTCCCACCCTGAGGATGTTTCAAGAGAGCGCCAACGCAAATGAGGGACAGGAACTAGGCACAATGTTTTTGGGGAGGAAATGCACCGTATGTGTCAACTATAACGATAATGAAAACGCATGAAAACGCTAGTCACCCACCTGCTGTCATGGTAGAGAGCCTCTTTCTCTCCCTGGAGCTGCAGGAAGCTGGACGAAGGAAGACAATGAAGACGCACAAAAAGAGAAAGATTAGTCAGAGGCTTGATGGACTCGTGACAGCAAACTTTACTGACAGACAGAAAGCACAGACACAGAAAAATATCTAACCGTTAAGCTTTCACTCACAACTGGTGATATTTGTCAAGCTGCATTTATCCATAAATCAATCATAAGAGCCTGGTGTTTATCTCTTAAACATCCTGAGCTTAAACTCGACTAATTGGTTTCAATCGTACTGTATAAACGCATCTTGTTAATAAAATTTCAAGTATGCTATGTACTGTACATGGTTCCTACCTCTCTTGTTTCTTCTTCAACTTGTCGGAGAGCTAGAAACGTAAAATGATGACTGTTAACGTGACTATTATTGAAAACGCTCATCACGCCTTTCTTTACAGCACACTCACGCTTACCTTAGCGCACTCTTCTTGAAGTTTTACAAGTTCAGCTTGTTTGGATGCCTAAAGACAAACCAAACGACAAAAAAAAACTATTTAAACAAAAAAAAACAAATTAAAAACTCAATTTGAATAGAAATGTGAAGCAGAAAACTTAAAGTACACACGAGATACTGCAGTAACACACTGTTCACACTATGTAGTCTACAGGATTTATATGCTGCGGCATTTAATCTGTGTGTGTTTGTTTTTTGTTTTTTTACCTCCAGCGCCTGTAGTTGATCTTTCAGTAATCGCTTCTCCTCCATCTCTGTCTGAAGTTTCAGCTCCACCCCTGGAAGTGACATATTGGCGTTCATTAAAAAAAAAAAAAAAAAACTTTTTTGATCCCTCAAAAAATAGGAAGGAGAAAGACTTCGCTTACCACTAAGCTCGTTCACTCGTTGCTCCAGACTGATGCTTTTTACCTGTAGATTAAAAACCGAGGCAGAAACTTGGTTTGCTTCCCACACACTTTAATCACGCTCAGTTTCCAACAATCCCATACTCAATATTTGTACCTTAGAACGCTTAAGTGACTCTAACGCTAATGTAACATTCTAGCTCATTGAATGCACCTTAATTTACAGTTCATACTGTAGACTCCCAACTGACTGCAGAGTTGTTTTTTGTTTGTTTGTTTGTTAGGTAACATATTTTATCCTCTTGCGCTCACGTTTTTCTTAATTTACATTATCCACTGAGCTACCCCTGCCAGCACCTAACCTGGTGTAAACCTAACTCTAAAGTTTCAACTAGTTTTTAGTTCTTAGTAACTCAGTAAACCAGTGTAAGTATCAATCCAATGACGGAAACTTCAAAGCACTTTTTGTACGTTGCTCTGAATAAGAGTGTCTGCCAAATGCCTAAATGTAAACGTAATGTTTTCAATGACGCATCGAAAGAGCCAAAGCAGAGCCAAGATAAAATTCTGGAAAGAAACAGAAGGAGCAGTGTTGTTCTGGCACGGCAGTGAAACGTAAATGATTTTATATATTTTTAAGTATTAATATTTAATGTATATGCACCACTGATTTCTGTTAAGCATCTCCAAATGACATGCAGAAAACTACTACATCTACAATAATAAGCTAATTAATTGCATTCTTCGTTTAATAGCTACGTTTCAGGAACTTTTATTAAAGATTTTAAAAAAAACATGACACATGGTGCTATTGTCTCTTTTTGATTATTTCTGCACTTTAACTTTTAAAGAGCAGGCAGATACGATGCTACAATATCAATATTGTGATAAACACACATTTTTGAGATATTATACATATCGTGATTCGGATTACTTTAAATGCTGGCAGTTTCTAAGGAAGCCTGTTTATCATGACATGTCATGTACTCTACAAATGTCCAGAAATGATGTGGTGTGATGAACACCTCCTTACACATGAATCAAAGATGTGAGCCCTCTACTACTACACTATCTAACGCACATTTATGCTGCTCTCTCTCTCTCTCTCTCTCTCAACACACACACAAGACTAGCAGAAACCAATTTCAGTTCAAGTTAAAAGGTTAAACTTGAACACAAACTTTAACAGGATTTTTAATTAATATAACCTGTGTTTTAGAGCTTCGTTCTGGTTCCTTTTCACTACCATAAAGTAAATAAATTGTACAAATTGTCTGTATTGTGTATTATCAGATTATAATAAACAAGTATTACCTCTACATACGCTCTAATAAAGTTTACTAGCTTTCTGTGAATAGGGTTTAAATTGAAAATATATGAAAGTGCTGCGGTTTGTTGAGCTTTTAACTTCATTCCGGCGCGTCGCTGATACAGGAGGGAAACTGGGGCACGAAAGACACAACACACACGATGTTAAAGAGCGACTTAGTGCCAGTAAGTTCTGTCAAGGACAGGGACACGATAAGCTTTTTTAGAATAAACAGACTTAGCCGTTTACTCTGTTTACTGTTTAATCTTAGAAAATAACCAAGTTATACGCCTCTAAGACTTTTACAAGCAAATAAGTAACATTCATTGGGTGAAAACATGCATATCCTATAATGTTTAATCCTTTTAGTCTGTCTCAAGTCGTAGCGAATGGTAACCTTTAAGCGTTTTACATGTAACTTACGAGTAGCCCACCCAATAAACTCAGCTCAACGTTCAATTAATATGTTACTGTCTTTTTATATTTTAAATGAAATGTTAATTATGTAAAAAGAGTATCAAATCACATCCTAGCAAATAAAGGAAAAAAAAGTGATCATGTGACCGATCTGCGCGCTCTGTACATTTAAACTCTAATGACGTGTGCAAAATCGGGACCTCTGGTGTTCAAAAAGTGCAACTACACTGAATGCGTAAGTATTGGGACGCTGACCATCATGATGTGAATATCATATTTTTCTATCATGGTGCATCGTTACACCCTTACTGCTTACAGTTGCTAAGCAACCAACGGTTCAGGAATGGCGATTAGTGAAGTCTCTGTTACTGGATTTTTATTTCCACATAATTCGAACTAGAAAAACAGAAGACAGACGTTCCGTATCAGACTCTCTCACCTGCTCCAGTCTGTCATTGGCTAAAGCAGCTGCCGCATTATCACCCGAGCAAGCGGCGTCCGTGTGCAGCCGGTCGAGACCATTGGTGTCAGTCTGTCCCTCGATCGCTGCGTCTTTTCCGTCACCTGCATCCAGTCCACGCATACGGTTTTGCTCACTGTCCTGAAGAGCTAAACCAGCACAGACACAGCGGAGACATAAACATCTTATCAATGACTATGGGTGGACTGCTATACCGTTTATCCTACCAGCATGCACTAGGTTTTGGATTCCTACTCGCTTGAAAAATCATTAGAAGACACAGTCAATATACAGCGAACATAAAGTAATAAGTAATACAGTAACCCCAAACTTAAGAACAAGTTCCGTTCCAGAAGCATGTTCGTAAGTCAGATTCGTTTGTAAGTCCGACAAAGTGAGCCTTGTGCATCTTGGGCACAAGAAAAAAAAAAAAAAAAAAACACACAGACAGATTTGTTGTTTTGGTTCGCATTTTACTGTTGCGTGACTGCGCCTCTAAATCGCACAGGGAATCCCGAAGACGCAGCAGGGTCAGCTGATTTTACTGTTCACAGGGGACCCGGGAAGACGTTGGCAGGGGAGAACAACGCTATATTATGTTGATTGTGCGACTGAACAGATGCCATTTTGTCTCAGAGTTGTGTGGACTGTCTCGTTGAAGATTTTTTGGAACTAGCGTTACAGTATTTACCATCGGGACAGCTGTACAGGACAGCCATTTTCTATCATCGTGCTCCCGGACCGATTCATTGAAACCGGTGAGGCCAACTCATTTCGCTGTAAACACCATGTAATGTTGTCTTCCCAGGTTCCCTTTAAACAAGGTCAGCTGACCCCGCTGCGTCACCAGGATTCCCCTCGCGATTTGAAGGCGTCTTGTGAGAGTAAAATGCGGAACCAAAACACCAAACCTGTGTGTTTAGCCTTGACATTTATGCGTGACATTGTAGTCTTTGTATCGTCTTTGTCAGACTTACGAACAAATCTGACTTATGAACTTGGTCCCGGAACGGAACTCATAGCTCAAAGCAAAAATCCAGTACTAGCAAGGAGTACCTAATGAAGATTACAAAAAGCCATCTCTATTACTAATTATTAGTATTAAGACAAAGCATGTATTCCTTTGTTATACAGAGTGGGCCATTTATATGGATACACCTTAATAAAATGGGAATGGTTGGTGATATTAACGTCCTGTTTGTGGCACATTAGTATATGTGAAGGGGCAAACTTTTCAAAATGGGTGGTGACCATGGTGGCCATTTTGAAGGCGGCCATCTTGGATCCAACTTTTGTTTTTTCAATAGGAAGAGGGTCATGTGACACAAACTTATTGGGAATTTCACAAAAAAACAAAAACAAAGGTGTGCTTGGTTTTAACGTAACTTTATTCTTTCATGAGTTATTTACAAGTTTCTGACCACTTATAAAATGTGTTCAATGTGCTGCCCATTGTGATGGATCGTCAATGCAACCCTCTTCTCCCACTCTTCACACACTGATAGCAACACCGCAGAAGAAATGCCAGCACAGGCTTCCAGTATCCGTAGTTTCAGGTGCTGCACATCTCGTATCTTCACAGCATAGACAATTGCCTTCAGATGACCCCAAAGATAAAAGTCTAAGGGGGTCAGATCGGGAGACCTTGGGGGCCATTCAACTGGCCCACGACGACCAATCCACTTTTTCAGGAAACTGTTCATCTAGGAATGCTTGGACCTGACACCCATAATGTGGTGGTGCACCATCTTGCTGGAAAAACTCAGGGAACGTGCCAGCTTCAGTGCAGGGAAACACATCATCATGTAGCAATTTCAAATATCCAGTGGCCTTGAGGTTTCCATGGATGAAGAATCGCCCCACTATCTTTGTACCCCATATACCACACCATACTTTTTTCATCACTTTTTTTGTTCCAACAGTCTTGGAGGGATCTATCCAATGTGGGTTAGTGTCAGACCAATAGCGGTGGTTTTGTTTGTTAACTTCACCATTCACATAAAAGTTTGCCTCATCACTGAACAAAATCTTCTGCGTGAACTGAGAGTCCTGTTCCAATTTTTGTTTTGCCCATTCTGCAAATTGTGTGCGCCGATCTGGGTCATCCTCGTTGAGATGCTGCAGTAGCTGGAGTTTGTAACGGTGCCATTTGTGAGTAGCTAATATCCGCCGAAGAGATGTTCGACTAATGCCACTCCCCAGTGGCATGCGGCGAGTGCTACACTGTGGGCTCTTGCTGAATGAAGCTAGGACAGCGACTAATGTGTGTTCATTAGTGACAGTTTTCATGCATCCACATTTTGGCAAATCCAACACTGAACCAGTTTCACGAAACTTAGCAAGCAGTTTGCTAACTGTAGCATGGGAGATGGGTGGTCTCGTAGGGTGTCTTGCATTGAAATCTGCTGCAATGACCCGGTTACTGCGTTCACCAGATATCAACACAATTTCGATCTGCTCATCACATGTTAACCTCTTCGACATGTCAATGGCTGCGAACAAAGAGAAACTTGTAAATAACTCATGAAAGAATAAAGTTACGCTAAAACCAAGCACACCATTGTTTTTCTTGTGAAATTCCCAATAAGCTTGATGTGTCACATGACCCTCTTCCTATTGAAAAAACAAAAGTTGGATCCAAGATGGCCGACTTCCAAATGGCCACCATGGTCACCACCCATCTTGAAAAGTTTGCCCCCTCACATATACTAATGTGCCACAAACAGGACGTTAATATCACCAACCATTCCCATTTTATTAAGGTGTATCCATATAAATGGCCCACCCTGTACTATAATCATGCTAGACGCTGCACTAAGTGGTCTTCTCACCTGCCAGTTTCTTCTGCAGGGCGGAGTTTTCAGCCTGTAGGCGCAGGAGCTCTCCATCCGTTGGGCCGGACACGGGGCTAGGGGCGTGAGCTTGGAGGCCCCTCCCGTCCCTCAAGCCCTGATTCTCAGCCTCCAACTGCTCAATCTGGGAGCATAACTACACACAGAAAACTGAGCATTCACATACAGATAATGGACCAAGGCAAGTTGGATGACTTACACCATACCTGCAAACAATGTGAGACGCTTTAGGATGCATTCCCCCCAAAGAAAGACACTTTTTTGACCAAAAAAAAAACAGACAGACTACATGGACACTTTTCCTTCACACCCAATGTGAGCCCTCGCCAAAATGTTTGAAAGCACAGAATTCTATAGGGGTGCATCAAGACATAGTTTTTGAACTTTGGATCAGAAAAACTTGAGCACCCGAACACCCTTGGAATGAACTGGTAAGACCGATTGGACCCGAGACCACCTCACCCATAATCAGGACCTGATCTCACTAATGCTCTAGCGGGCTGAATGATCACTTGTTCCCACAGCTAGACTAGGACAAAATCTAGAGGAAAGCCTTCCCGGGAGAGTGAAGATTTCTAGAAGATCGAAAAAGAACAGGATGTTCAGCAAAAACATAGAAGTGGAATGGTTAGGAGTCAACAAACTTTAGTCCATATAGTGTAACCTAATCACTTGGCTCTTGGCTGTCTTGTTAATCTGAAACAAAAAAAAATATAGCCGATAGAAGACGTCATTGGACTGACAACCTCCTCCGGTGGTGTGTATCAAATCCACTTGTTATACATTTTATGTTTAGCGTCTGCTGGGAACATCCCCCCCCCCCCGCCCCCCTTGTGTCACCGGCTATGTCCACACGCAGCCAAGTATTTTTCAAAACGGATATCTGCAGTTTTGGTTGTTGAAAACTAGGGTTGGGTATCGTTGGGGTTTTTACGATACCGGTGCCAAATCGATACTTTTAAATCGGTACCGGTGCCAAAACGGTGCCTGAACCGATAATTTGCAAAAGCCACAAAATGATGGTGGACTCAAGAATACAATTTTATGCCTCTGAGTGGCGCAGTAAAAGCGCTAGCCCTATCATCCGGAGATCGTTAGTTCGAATCCCGGGTGATGCTGTAACCTCTCGCAGCCTGAGGTCTAGAGAGAGCTGATTGGCTGAGCTCTCTCAGAGGGGAGGGATGAGAGGTACTTAGTGCTCCCACATTAATCACGGCTCTACAGCCAATCAGGGGCGTCTGTGAGCTCGCGCAACGGAATGAGCGGATAGCGCTGTCCTCCGACGGTGCGTGAGCGAGCAGTTCGAAAAGATGCGGAGGAAACACGTGATAGTCCTCGGCCCTCCCGGCTGAGTGGTAGTAGTAGCCTTAATGTGGGAGCCCCCTAGTGACAGGGAGGAATTAGACACGACTAAATTAGGGAGAAAATCGGGGGGGGGGGGATAAATAAATAAAAAAAAGAATACATTTTTATTTAACAAAATAATTTGCTTAAAATTGAATAATATTAATAATTAAAAGTTTAAGTACTAGCTGGAAAGCCATAATTATAAACAGAATCCATGTTACATTAGTATCTTACAAATCGTTTGACCATTTGTTAGATTTGCAAGATTTGCATTTTGCAATTCACATTACATTAGCCTACTGCTAACCTGCGGAAAGGCTGCTGTCGTCATCATAATTGGTGGACTCCTTTTTGCTACGGTTGGTATGACTGGGACTGGGATCATCCACACCAATAGTACCAGCTGTTGTCTATAAGCCGTCAAACACGCGCATGCCTCTGCTTTTAAGTTTATTCCGTGTGCCCCCAAATGTTTCATTAGATTTGACGTGTTTCCCCCTTTACACGCGACTGCTGTAAAACATTTACTGCACGTCGCGGTGTCGAAATCCTTTCTTGTGAAATATAGCCACACTTTCGACCGTTTAGTTTTAGGCATTTTAACGAAAGTTAATTTAGCAAGTTAAGATAGCGGTAGATCACCTGCTGCCGTCAGAGCAAGTGGAACGTTAGTTGCCGCATTCACGCGCATCTCGGATGGTCTCATTTCCCGATGATTTGTGCTTTTTATTTATTTTATCTAATAATAAACTACAAAAATAAAATGTACAGTAATATTACTGCAACAATGTTTTGGATTTGAATTATCAAAGCTTTCCGAAGTCTTCAAGATTTTTCTAATTAAGGAAATAATAAATTTTTCCGATCATTTCTGACACCCCATGAATGCAGTATTTAAATTTTACTAGCGATCATGTGTGTTGATGAATCTAATGCTTATTACAACTGTGTCATCATCATAGCCCCAGAGAACAAATATATTAATCGACAGTTTAAGCGGCACCGAAATGAGGCACTGAAATTCGCGATCTGTTTCGGTCCGGTACATACCGGTTATATAGGTTTTCGGTACCCAACCCTATTGAAAACTGAGCTAAAAAGTGGGACACAGTGATTTTGGCTTGTTCTTACGTCACCTGGTGTGCCGATGATGTCGTGCTAGTCTACATGATTTGACGCCAGCTTTATTTATGAGGATACTTTGTGCAATAGGAGACTTTTGTACAGTAAACTAGTGACTGTGTTAACGCTGCTTACTGCACTTTTTACATGCATGTACATACACACCATTTTGTTACATTAATGACATTTTGTCCAGGCCTCTGATTGGTCCCCTATTGATTAGGGATGCTCCTAACAGCACTTAAAAGGGCGTTTTGCGTTTTCAGAGGGACAAAGATATTTTTAACACGTAGGTTGTGTGGACAGAATTATTTTTTTTTTCAATTAAGTAGAAAAACCTCAATTTTTTTTTTTTTTTTTTAAACCCAGCTACGGGTGGACATGACCAGAGTTTCTTGGCATTCTAGCACACCGACTTTACACTCCGTAAAAGTAAGGATGTACTTTGATGCAGAGGTGAGGAATTAAACAAAGCTCTAAATCCTATCTGGAATTAAACATTAGCATTTGCTGGGAATTGAATCAATAAAATACGAAAATTAGATTCTTCCCCTGAGGGAGGATTATCTGATAAAAACAGAATCTAAACCAAGTACTGATGGAGTGTGCGCGCGTGTGTGTGTGTGTGTGTGTGTGTGTAAGCACCTTGGACAGCTCCTGCATGAGTGTGCTGTTCTGCAGTCTGAAATCATCCTCCTGGCTGTGCAGTTTGCCCTGAAGCATCTCATTTTCACTCAGTAACGCATCGACCTCCTGCAGCGACAAACAATAAGCTCACAGACACATAAACAACAAAGAAGAACACAAAACCACAGCACGCCAGCCAGCAAATGGTGCAGAGACACAATGACGGACATAACCACAGTATGACTATACAATTTGACTCTCAGGAATTTTCTATGAAAGTTTACAGAAAGGATTTTTCACTATAAAATGAAAAAACAAAACAGAAATTTGTTTTTAGCAGTGTACTAGCTATAGCTATGCTACAACACCGTGATTAATCCTGATACCGTGACACTGCGGTAATGACTGACAAACTTACCTGAGCCTTCTTGCTCTTATTAAGTGCCTGTAAAGGGGAAAAAAAAAACAAATAAAAATGAAAATCATAATCAAGTCTGTGTTGACTGTGGCACAACACACTGTCAGGCCGAGTTCTGGGAAAGGGTAAAGGGAAATTGTATTAAGGCTAATTCCCTCCACCAAATGGCCTCCTTCCACCAGCTGCTTGGACCAAAAAATATATAAACCTTTAACAGACTTTGGATTTGCTCTGGAGGAAAAATTATGGAAGAGAAAAAACGGTTACGGACGATGGACGCTACAAAGAGTCCAAATCAATGATCTGGTGATTTGGACTGCAGCAGACAGCGATTAAAACAAAATGAAAAAAAAAGCAACATAATGTAAATCATTTAAAAATTATAATTTAAAAAAACCTAACTGGTACTGTATGTTTACTCCATGCAAGAAAAAAAGAAGAAAATAGTCTCTTTTTCAGCATTTAATTAGAATTTGATACTTAAAGTTAACATTAGCAATATAGAGCAGTTACTAGTTTAGTAGAATCAGCTGATTTTCAAGTCAGTGATGCCAAATCTAAAAAGAAACCTGTATAATTATTTTTGTTCCATTAAAAAATTTTTCCAGTCACATTTGCATTTTGTGAGGATTTGCACCAAATGTTGTAGAGCTGTGGACCACAGTTAGACCTAAGATTCGATTAGATTTTAGTTTATTGTGATTTTCGATTAGATAAGTAAAGATAACTGCTGATTTATTTCATGCAGCAAAATTCCTTACATGTTCTGATGACACTGAAATTCTGTGTAACTTGTTTAATGCTGTTAAATACTTAATCGTCACGACCACTATTGAGATTACAGGTAGTTTCCAACGTATAAACATTCGAGTAATGAATTTTCTCAGATACAAACGAACCGGTCTCAACGCTTTCAATGAATGGGAAAATGTGGGGAAAAAAGGATGGAGATTTAGCCAAGTGGATTGGTATGCTTTACATTATATATTCCTATCAAAGGTGTATATATGATTCACTTTGTTAGACTTAGGAACAAATCCGAGTTACGAACATGCTCCCAGTACGGACCTCATTCGTAAGTTAAGGACTACCTGTCTCTTATCTGCAGGTCGAGTAGGTTGCGGTAAAGCACCGACCACCCATAAACTCAACAGAAGCAGAAGATGAGTCTAATGCAGAAGTGCTAAAAAGCGCAGTCCCTTGAACGAAAATTTCTCAATCCCCATAGAGGCTGGAATATCCAACTTTGCAAGAGAAATAATCGTTTGCAGCCTGGCACAAACACTTTTTTCCCCCAAAGGTGGATTTCCCGTTCATGACAAATGTGCAGGGGGATTTTTATGTAACTCGTCAGTTAAAATTATGTTAAGCTGTAAAATTGTGGGCATGGTCGATTTAAAACTGCTAGCTTTCTGCTATCCATCACTTTATCTAACTGGAATGGTTGTAGTTTTACATAAAACAGGAAATGTAGGGATTGACATGCGACTACATGTAGGGTATGGATGATGAAGCTCAATCAAATGCAAAGTAACGTTCGCACATAAATCAAGGTTAACTAGCTTAACATTTTAACTAAGCTAATGCTAAACTAGCTAGCTTGTGGTAACCCGGGTATGTAAGCATCCTCCAACCAAAAAGCTAGGCTCCATTCATTCATCCCATTTGCCCATTTATGGATTAACCGGGTTTTAGGTGGTAGCTCCCACACTTGAGCTTTGAAACCCTTTTTGTGTAAAAATGTCTTCTTCTATCTACGTAGTTTTGCAAAAGATGTAAGCGGTCTGTCGTTTCTGCAAACCACTGCAGTATATTTTTAAGTAACTGAAAAATTTTAGAGCATTCATAACATTTAAAATGCAAAATGAATCAAATCTGACAAAACATTAATGTTTCATGAAAAAAACATATTCATAACTCAAAAAGGAAACACACCTACAGTACTGTAACAGTCATTACACTGCATACACTAGAGACAACCGGACTGGATTGCCAGCATGTGACTCACTACGGACTGAGAAATTTTAGCCGATGTAAAAACAGGTGTGTTTGTGCGTTTACCTTTTGTGCTTTGAGGTAATCTTTCTCCAAGGTCGAGATCTTCTGACGGACATTGTTGAGCTCTACAGAAGAGTTGAACGAGATCGATCAGAAAAGTGAATAAGCTCTAATTCCTGTTTACAGATTTGTTTACGATTTGGACAAACCTAAATTGTAAAGTTGAACAAAGAGAGAATTTTATAATGTCACAACTCTGCTGGACGAGTTTGTGGTTAAACATTTTACAACGATTAACACAGGAATGTGGAATAGTGAGAAAAAGCTGACAAGTTAATACAAAAGGAGCTTTGTTTATTTAGCGTCCCCGTGTGGTTAAGTGTTGGAGCCACTAAAGTGAGTCACTTATGATCAAGTGTTATTGCCATTATCTATACCACTTATCCAAGATGTTAATAGTCTCTCTTGGAAATGGAAAAAGAAATGCACAATATTTTTAGCCAACATTGGTGCATAGTTACTTCGTATGCCATAAATTGAACAAAAATAAAAAATATAAACATTATTTAGATGGCACTGTGCAAAAGTTTGGGCACCCTACGAGTTCAAGAGTCTCAGATTCTTTTTAGCCTGTAATCAGCTCATTAGATTTGATGCATGACAACAGCTATCATAAGTAAATGCCAAAGCTTTACTATTAAAATACTTTGACTCTTCAAACCTTGTGCACACACTTGTGGACACTCAACAACCATGGGTTCCTCTAAGCAGCTGTGTAAGACTGTAAGACTGTGTAATGAAGGTTACTGATGCCCACTATACAGGAGAAGGCTCCAAGAAGATAGCAAGGCGTTGTCAATTTGCAGTTTCTACAGTGAGAAATGTAATTAAGAGATGGAAGTTCAGGGGAACTGTGGAGGTCAAGATGAGATCTGGAATCCCAAGAAAACTCTCAGAGAGAACTGCTCATATGCTGGTCAGAAAGACAAAAAAAAAAAAAAAAAAAAAAACATTTGACTGCAAAAAACCTGCAGGAAAATTTAGCAGACTCAGGAGTGGTGGTGCACCGTTCCACAAGAGTTTCATGGGAGAGTCAGCAGAAGAAAACTTTACCTGCGTCCCCATCATAAAATCCAACGTCAGAAGTCTGCAATAGAACATCTACAGAAACCTGATGCGTTTTGGAAACAAGTGCTGTGCACTGATGACGTTAAAATAGATCTCTTTGGCCACAATCAGCAAAGACGTGTTTGGAGAAAGAAAAGGAGCAGCATTTCATGAAAAGAACACCTTGCCAACTATTAAGCATGGAGGTGGATCTATCATGCTTTGGGGTTGTGTTGCAGCACAGGAAACATTGCACAGGTGGAGGGAAGAATGGATTTCACTAAATACCAGCAAATTCTGGAAGCAAACATCACACCATCTGTAAAAAAGCTGAAAAGCAGTTGGCTTCTACAACAGCACAATGATCCTAAACATACCTCGAAATCCACTATGGAATACCTCAAGAGACGCAAGCTGAAAATTTGTGAGTAGATCTTAAAAGAGCTGTGCATGCAAGATGACCAAAGAATATTTTCAGAACTAGAAGCTTTTTGCAAGTACAAGAATTGAAAGACTTTTAGCGGCTATAAAAAGCGTTTGCAAGCTGTGATATCTGCCAGAGGAGGTGTTACTAAGTACTAATTATGTAGGGTGCCCGAACTTTTGCACAGAGCCACAATAATGTTTTTATTTTTTATATTTGTTCAATTTATGACATAAAAAGTAACTAGGCACCTATGTTTGCCTAAAATATTGTGCATTTTTTCCATTTCCAAAAGAGATTGTGTTAACATCTTTTCAATTAAAAAAAAAAAAAAAAAAAAATCACCAAAATCTGTTATTTATCAAGGGGTGTCTAAACTTTTGCATAAGACTGTACACACATATACATACACACAGACCGACCGTGCACACATACACACACACACACACACACACACACACACACACACACACACACACACACACACACACACACACACGGCAAATTTGAAACGCCAAATCAACCTATATATCTTTGGACTCTGGGTGGAAACTTGAGAACCCAGAGGAAACATAAAAACTGCACACACTCAGCAGAGAAGGGATTCAAACCCCCAACCCTGGAGAAGCAAAACAACAATGTTAACCACTGAGCTATCATGCTGCCTTGACTCATACTAACATTCCTTTTCCTTTTGTTTTTCATAAAACAAATGTAAATAGTGTCTTTTGTTTACTTTATTCCACAAAGTTAAATATTGACTTAAGCCTGGAGCCTATCCTGGACAGGGTACCAATCCATTGTAGGGCTCACTTTCACACTCACTCACAATTGGATTAATCTGCATGTCTTTGGACTGTTGGAGGAAACCCGCCAAAGTACGCAGAGGAAACCCACCGAGCACGGAATGAACATGCAAACTCCATGTGCACAGACCCCGAGGTGGGAATCGAAAACTTGAACCTGGAGGTCGAGCTACACCACCGCTGCACAGCTGTATTATTTCTATTCAATTATTGTATATTTGAAAAAAAACCAATCTGAATTAAACATGACTTTATGAACTGGAAAGCACTCGATATTTAAGCCTACAAATGCAATAAATTTATTTCCATTTATACCAAAACACTGGTGAATTCTCGATTCTGATTTGTGAGACAAACATGTCTATATTAATGTACATGCTCTACTAAAGTACGTTGTAAATTTCATAGTTACACCTTAGAGTGCCATTTCTTAGAGCTAACAATGCTTAGCCAACAATTCGGCATCACACTCAACACTTGACGCTGACTTTTGGATGTTTCTAAACCAATGACCTTCTCCTGTCTCATCACTCAATACTGATTTTCGGTGATAGGAAACCTGATTACAAACGGCAAACCTGTCCGAGTAGTAATTTAACTTAATCAAGATAAATGGCTAAAACAACAGCGTGATTTAAACCCTAAGTCCATCACAATTAGCACCTACTGTATTGTGTAAAACGTTTTGGAAAGCAAAAACTTAAGGTTCCTTAACCTTCAGAAACCTTTATTGTTCAAATAACAGAGATCTACGATCTAAAGGATCTAGATCTACAGCCTGCCCGATTTCTCTTCACTCCAGAATCTGACAGGTGTCGAGATTCCCACCTTGCTGTGATGAATAACACATCGAACCCTTTGATGATTATTTAATGGTGTCTGTTTACATCATCATGGCTGACGTACACGGGTGTCGCTTACCTGCAGTGTTCTTTCGAAGGTCATCCGAGAGCTGGTAGTTCTGCGTCCGCAGCTCCAGGAGCTGAGCCTGAAGAAAGAGTGGACAGAAAGAAATTCACAAGCTTGTTAAATGGAAAAATTAGCATTCTCGCTGCATATCATATTACAAATTTTCCTCAAACGATTCCTCACAGTAGACTTGCATTTCTCCGAAACCCCATTTATAAACCTGCGCACCATCATTTTCTTATCAAGTATCAACTCCTATTGTTTTATTCAAAAGTAAACGCATTTGGACGTCATCCAAACAGCTCAACTGTTTAAGCACCGGATTAGCACTGAATGCAGGTGTTAAGGCCATTTAGTAAAAATTGTTTGTGCATGATACATTGGGTTAATCCTGCTTTTAATATATATAAGGTGCTGTCGTTCTGTGAGCCATCTCAAACAACAGAGTAGTCCATTACGCAAAAACATACACAAGGTATGTTCGGGTCAAACCCGGGACTTTTGATAGTACAGGATAACAGAACACAGCATAAGAGTACAGGTAGTGCCCGGCTTACAAACATTCGAGTTTCCGCAGATATGAACGGACCGCAGTTCTACTTCAGGGGAAAGTAGCTGACGTGTATTGTACAACAAATAAACATTGCAGTGCACCAGATACCAATATTTACAATTATATACAATATTTTCAGTGTGTAAGTGAATACATAAAATGTATTTTATGTTCAAGTTTATTGTACGTGTGTGGGGTGGTTGTGGTGTTGGGTTGGGGGTTATT
Source organism: Clarias fuscus (assembly GCA_030347435.1). Taxonomy (NCBI): domain Eukaryota; kingdom Metazoa; phylum Chordata; class Actinopteri; order Siluriformes; family Clariidae; genus Clarias; species Clarias fuscus. The sequence goes on from CM059213.1 coordinate 31,706,474, forward strand.
AATTTCCTTTCAGTTTTCGGCCACATGTGTGGAGAAAGAGAACAGATTTAGTCAAGTGGATTGGTATGCTTTACTTTATATATTCGTGTCAAAAGCGTATAAGACTCACTTTGTCTGACTTAAAAACAACTTGGACTTACAAATGTGCTCCTGGAACGAAACATGTTCATAAGTCGGGAACTACCTGTAAAATATTTTTTCATTTTATTTCTCTATATAATCCCCTGCTGCACTGATGCACTTATACCAGCGTTCCACCAGTGCTTGGATCCCGTTAAGGTAGGAAGGTTTCCGAGGACGCATAAAAATAATCATTTTCTTTTTAGGAATGACACTATACATCTTTTAAAGAAATCAAATCATGTTTATTCATAACTATTTAACAAACAGTTAAACAGTGTACATTTTATCATGCATTAGATTTGGTTTAAATATATTCAATATGCATTGTTTATTCAATATTTTTAGTGGCATGAAAAAGAGCTGGTTCAAAGAGTCGGGGTAGCTTTTAAGGCCGGCTCCAATCTGTAACTCAGATACATCATGCTCTTTTAGGGTAATCTTGAGAATCAAGTCCTACAGTATATAAAAGGTAAATGTGAGTAAACTCTTTCAGACGGCTCTGTCTGGTGAACCTTTAGAGTCGATTCACCTATTTAAGTTATACGCGAGTTGACTCGTTGAACCATCTCTTAAAGGTGATTCTTGAGAATCAAATCAAGTATGTGAGTTGTATAAAAGTCGACTTTAGGTAAACCTTAAGCATCGACATGCAGGGTGAAGCATGAGAATTCGAGTTGTGTGTGTAGTCGGAGTCACTTTTTAGAGACGTTAATTATCTGTGAACCTTTGGAGTCGACTTGCATGTAACTGGGATAAATCTGTAAGAAAATCTGGGATTTGGGACGTGGCCGTACACGTTTCAAGGAGTCGACCCGGGTAGTGGCCGTACACGTTTCAAGGAGTCGACCCGGGTAGTGGCCGTACACGTTTCAAGGAGTCGACCCGGGTAGTGGCCGTACACGTTTCAAGGAGTCGACCCGGGTAGTGGCCGTACACGTTTCAAGGAGTCGACCCGGGTATAGCCCAGAGTCGACCCGCGTATAGCCCAGAGTCGACCCGCGTATAGCCCAGAGTCGACCCGCGTATAACTTATACATGTTTCAAAGAGTCGATTTGCATATAACTCAAACATTTCAAAGAGTCGACTTGCATTTGGTCAGTGGTCATTTTGAAGCATTTCTGCAACCAGGTGTTTGAAAATCTGTTTGACAAACCTGGCTGGATTAACGCCTCGTTTCTTTTAACGTAATGGAAACCTTTCCATGATTAATCTTGCAAATGATTAGCCATGATGGAAAAAAACTGGAACCTGGGTTAGCAAGCTACATTTCACACCTCAGGTTCCAAATTCAACAAAACCTGCTGCAAGGAATTTCAATAAAAGCTTGACAGTGTCGTATTACTACATTTACGCATGTAAACAATAATAAAAAAGCTCATCCTGGGTTTAAAACGAATGTAAACAGCTGTATTCTGTGTGTAGTGCCAGGAAAAGGCAAGAAGATGGCTAGCTTAATAACATTATGCTAACTGGCAATTAGCTAGCTCGCTAAAAAATAACATAACCCTAACCTCCAGGACACCTGTTGTTAAACATTTTATGATGTTGTGAAATGTTGTAAAATTTCATGCAAATGTAAAATTAGTTAAAACGCACGAAAAAAAAGCCGTAGTTTGGCAGTTAGAGGGCTAAGTTGTTAGCTGAAATGCTAGCGCCAGCTAGCAGGATGACGCCTCCCTCATTCACCACAGCGGCAGACAGCAGAATGCAGCTAGCAGAGTTGAACGAATATGAACCTGGTCTCTTTTTTAATTCAAAATATTAATTTAGAAATATAAGAAGACAACCCAGACGAATTAATAAGAGAGCTACCTGCATACGGTGAAACTCCTCTTCTGATAGTGCTTGCGCCATCTTTGCCCAAGCGCACGGAAACTGCTTCACAGGACCAATTCCAAATCACTCTATACTTCCTATATGTGTGCACTATATCTATACACTAACGCAATGTTTTTTAACCCTCACCTAGTGCACTACGTGCTTCAATGAAATGCATTTGGGAGTCGGACAGTCAGTACTGATGCGTTTGAGAGGATTCAGATGCTGGAGTTTTCCTGAATCCATGACTTTACCAAAATGTCTCTAATATATGCGAATAATGAAAAAAATGGAGCGGTAAATCGCACACATTCACTCATCTTCTATACCACTTTATCCTGTATACAGGGTTGTAAGGGGCCCAGGAGACTTAGGGTACGAGGTGGGGTACACCCTATACAGGGTGCGAATCCATCACAGGGCACACACACACAATAGGGAATTTTTGGAATGCCAGTTAGCCTAATCTGCGTGTCTTTGCATGACTGTGGAGAAAAACAGGAGTACCCTGAGGAAACTCACCAAACACTGCGAGAACATGTAAACTCCCAACATGCACACAGATCCGAAGGTGGGAATCTTACCCTCAACCCTGGAGGTGCAATGCAACACTATCATATCTACATTATCTATCATACCTATTAACATACCTATTACATACCTATTTAGTTACAACATTCCCCAAAATAAATGTATAAAACAAACTGGAAGCATTGTCTTAATGGGCGATTATAAAAATTTTTTTACATACAATTTTGAACATTTCAAAAGGCATACTTGGTCACACAACTAGAGCTGGTTATAATATGTGATGACTAAATGTGGTTGACACAGAGCTTAAAAAAAAAACAGATGCAAGCAAAAACTTTCAACTTCTGCAAAGAAGAGCTGTAACATGGCACAAAACAATTTGAATCTATGTAGAGTGCACACAGGACATCAGCTCGAAAGACAAGTGATCAGGAGGTTTGTATGCATATATGTTTATATGCACTTCACATAAATTTGTGCAAATTAATCTACTGCAACGTCATGCTCATTAAAAAGAAATAAAAATAGCCTAATAGGCGTATCTTTGGACTGTGGGCGGAAGATGAAGTACCTGGAGGAATACTCACCAAGCACAGTGAGAGCATGCAAACAGGTCTGAGTTGGGAATATAACTCAGACCCTAAAGAGGTGCAAGGTGACTGTGCTAACCACTAAGCCACTGATAAAATCATAAAGGAAACGATTACTTCAAGTTATTGCAGACTATTGCTGCTATAGTCCCTATTCTCTGTGTGTGTCTGTATATATATATATATATATATATATATATATATACACGTGGACAAAATTGTTGGTACCCTTCGGTCAATGAAAGAAAAACTCACAATGGTCACATAAATAACTTTAATCTGACAAAAGTAATCATTTAAAAAAATTCTATGAATGTTAACCAATGAAAGTCAGACATTGCTTTTCAACCATGCTTCAACAGAATTATTTAAAAAAATAAACTCATGGAACAGGCCTGGACATAAATGATGGTACCCCTAGAAAATACTGAAAATAATGTGACCAAAGGGACATGTTAATTCAAGGTGTGTCCACTGATTAGCATCACAGGTGTCTACAATCTTGTAATCAGTCAGTGGGCCTATATATAGGGCTCCAGGTAGTCACTGTGTTATTTGGTGACACGTTATGTACCACACTCAACATGGACTAGAGGAAGCGAAGGAAATAGTTGTCTCAGGAGATTCGAAAGAAAATTATAGACAAGCATGTTAAAGGTAAAGGCTATAAGACCAATTCCAAGCAGCTAGATGTTCCTGTGACTACAGTTGCACATATTATTCAGAAATGTAAGCTCCATGGGACTGTAGCCAACCTCCCTGGACGTGGCCGCAGGAGGAAAATTGATGACAAATCAAAGAGACGGATAATCCGAATGGTAACAAAAGAGCCCAGAAAGACTTCTAAAGAGATCCAAGGTGAACTTCATGCTCAAGGAACATCAGTGTCAGATCGCACTATCTGTCGTTGTTTGAGCCAAAGTGGACTACATGGGAGACGACCAAGGAGGACACCATTGTTGAAAACAAATCATCAAAAAGACAGACTGGAATATGCCAAACTACATGTTGACAAGCCACAAAGCTTCTGGGAGAATGTCCTATGGACAGATGAGACAAAAATGGAACTTTTCGCCAAGGCACATCAGCTCTATGTTCACAGACGAAAAAATGAAGCATATCAAGAAAAGAACACTGTCCCTACTGTGAAACATGGAGGAGGCTCTGTTATGTTCTGGGGCTGCTTTGCTGCATCTGGCACAGGGTGTCTTGAATCTGTGCAGGGTACAATGAAATCTCAAGACTATCAAGGGATTCTAGAGAGAAATGTGCTGGCCAGTGTCAGAAAGCTGGGTCTCAGTCTCAGGTCATGGGTCTTGCAACAGGACAATGACCCAAAACACACAGCTAAAAACACCCAAGAATGGCTAAGAGGAAAACATTGGACTATTCTAAAGTGGCCTTCTATGAGCCCTGACCTCAATCCTATTGAGCATCTTTGGAAGGAGCTGAAACATGCTGTCTGGAAAAGGCACCCTTCAAACCGGAAACCACTGGAGCAGCTTGCTCATGAGGAGTGGGCCAAAATACCTGCAGAGAGGTGCAGAAGTCTCATTGACAGTTACAGGAATCGTTTGATTGCAGTGATTGCCTCAATAGGTTGTGCAACAAACTATTAAGTTAGGGGTACCATCATTTTTGTCCAGGCCTGTTCCATTTCCATTTTTTTTTTTTATAATTCCGTTGAAGCATGGTTGAAAAGCAATGTCTGACTTTCATTGGTTAACATTCATAGAATTCTTATTTATTATTACTTTTGTCAGATTAAAGTGATTTCTGTGACCATTGTGGGTTTTTCTTTCATTGACCGAAGTGTCCCCATACACGGGAAGCCTTGTAAAGTGTTGAGGAGGCTGTACATAGGTGCCTCACAAAGTTTTAGCTTTGGCCCATAATTGATGTGCTGGACTGGTCGTGTACTTCACACGGATTCTCCATGCTGCCCCCTGAAGTCTGGAGCTGGAACTTTTTAGAGGTCGGGCTTGGCCGACCACCACACACACTCTGCGAGTCTAATTTATGCAAATTACGGTGCCGCCTACGTATTGAAAGGATTCTAGGTAATCTGCGCATGTGCAATAGCTTTAAACTAAGAGGTAAGACCATATGGCTACAATCTTTGTTTTATTCATTCATAAATAGGTATTCATATTGATGTATATAATATATAAGACAAACATAAAATGTAGGTGTGCAAAAATGACTGCTATATTAACAACCACATAAAAGTGTTAAAAGGCTAATTAAATGGTCGGCATGTGCCAAACAGTAAAAAATCAGCAGCCAATTAGCCTGTCATGATTTCTCCCCTGATCCATTATGTACTTAATAGTAATTCAAATGATTTCAAAAGTCTTTAAATTACACTTTTTTTTCCCTAAATGGCGAAACCCGTGTTGTGTCTGACTTTTTTTTTTTGTTTCTGTTAAATCGTCTTTTTCCCGGACTGCATTAATGGTCTATCAACGCTACAGGAAGTAGCAACATGTGGATGTTTACTGTAGTATCTACTTATTTAACTAGCTTCACCAACTAATCGGATAGCTAGTTGATAACTAGACATGTCAGGTTTCCCAAGAACTTGAGCCTAAATAGTTGTGGATCTGAGTGACAGGTGAAGTTTATAGCCTCTGAAATGGAGGATGGGGATGCACAGGAGCCTGGATCAAGCACAGGTCACCAATTCCTGTTGTTGTTATTATTATTATTAATATTAATAATAATAATCATCTTTTAAGGGTTGTGATATGCCTCCTTTTAATCTGCTGCTCTAAACTCTGCAGCTGAGCTGTGATCTGTCTGTGGAGCGGGTTTCCTCAGGTGGCATCAGCAGGCACGGATAACAGACAGAGGGACACGGTACAGAGTCGCATAGAAGAAAGATGCTGTACAGACCCTAAAAAACCTTTCCTGGCCTCACTCCGAACTCCGTTTCGCTATTTTTCAATGTACTTTCATGTCCATAAGTATTTGGACACACTTTTTGTTATTTTGATATTGCCAGATTCTACATGAATTGGTTGTAGATTAGAGACTAAATGGAGTAATAGTGAGTCACGTCCCTCCAGCATTGTGTCAGATATTTAACTGAGCTTGAATTCTGAATTCTGGGGATTGAATTTTGTCCCGGTTTACTGAAGAGTCCAGGATAATTCTGCATGTGTAACCTTGGAGTCATTTATTTTGCTGAGTTGTTAAAAAAAAAAAAAAAAAAAAGCAAACTTGATTCCTGTATAGTTTATTTTTGCAATTATATATTGGATAGATTGGGACCCTGAAGCATTTCACATTGGGTATGGTAAGACAGGAGCTGGACTGGACCAACAGGAAAGGGCATAGAGTGTGGAAAGGGTCTGCTCCTCGGGGTGTACATTTCCATCCTGCAGTGTAAACAACACCCAGGAGATTTTAGGCTATGATGATGTTTTAATAACATACAATATCAGATTTTTCATCTGTTATTTTAAAGGATTTTCAGAGGTGGTAAGAGAATGAGAAATCTTGAAAGTATGCAATTCTTTGCTTTTGAACCATCCGAGCATAAGATCTAGTAAAAATATTATGTAGCTAATAACTTTATAAAATAAAATATTATATAGCTAAGACCTCAAACTGTAACTGAATCCAACCCGGATCAGCTCCCTTTAGGATGCCATTCATCACAATGTTTCAAAGACTGACAAAACGTGGAAATTGGAGGTGAAGTACATCAATGCAGAAAAAGGTAACATGCTATCTTATGTGATTTATCGGTTAATAATTGCTAACATATTTAATCATGATCTGATCAGCATCAAAACTTCAGGGCACATTAAATTGGCACTAGATTACAGCTTATCTCAAATCAGCTATCATCTATTGAGGTCAGTTTTTGGTGCATATTACCATAGACTAACCCTTGTCTGGTGTTTGCATTTTTGTCGCAAAGTGTTCGTGGGCCTAGTAGATAGATTACATTATTTGTATTGTAAAACAATACAATCAAATAAAGGTATGCAGGATATGTTTACATCATCTCACTTACAATTAGCACGAACACAATATGTGGTTAATATTTGCCTACTTGCATATTTATTGCTTTTCAAATGTCTCAATAAACCTCTAATGTATTTCTTGTAAACCCTTATATGAAGCTAGTAACGGTTTAAATCTTTATCTTGATCAAATACAGATATAATAAGATTGTCATCAGTACTAAAATCTTGTCATTTGTCTTAACAACCTCAAAAGGTCATTTATACACCGATGACATTTTAAGACTGATGAGCCCATGTATATACATTTAACACTCCACAGGAAGGACCGAAGATTTTCAGTGTGTCGCAGATGTACACCTTTTTCTTGGTACATGTGTAAAATGTCCTCAGAGTAGAGAGACTGTGCCTGTAATAGCCAATTGGGTTTTTCCTGATTTCATCCTCATCAATCATTCTTGGTAGTTTATTCCTAGAATGAGAAGACTATTCGATTTCACCATTTATAGATCTCAAATTTTCTTCTCTAGTTTGGGGCTGATGAGCTGGTTTTGGAAGGTTTACAGACCACTCAGGTTCAATGTCCATGTACAGTATCCTCAGAAAGTATTGGAATGGCAGGGTCAGTTCTTTTGTTTTGTTATACAGTGACGACATTTGGGGTTGAGATCAAAGGATGAATAGGAGTCGGTCTTTAGAAGTCCAAAAGTATTGCAACAGATAGTCTTAGGTTAACACTTAATATTTGGTTTCATATCCCTTGCTTGCAATAACTGCATCAAGTCAGTGACCCACTGAACTCACCAAACTGTTGTGCATATTTGCGATTGTTTTTCCCAGGCCTCCAGAGCAGCTTCTTTTAATTGTTCTTTGTTTCAGGGGGTTTCTCCCTTCAGATCTCCTCTATAACTGGTGAAATGCTGCTCAGTTGGATTAAGAACTGGCAATTGACTTGGCCAGTTTGAAATCCCTTTTTCCCCCTGATGAAGTCCTTTGTAGTGTTGGCAGTATGTTTTGGGTGACCGTCTTGATGTAGTTCCTCTCGATTGCATTTCTCCGTGAATTGTCAGACAGAATGTTTCTGTTGACTTCTGACTGATGCTACCTTCATGAGTTCCATCATCAGTAAAAACTAGTGAGCCTGTCCGAGAAGCAGCCCATACAAGCCCAAGCCATGACACTATGTCCACCATGCTGAGATTAAATTTTTTGGCTCATGTGCAGATCTTTTCTTTCTCCACACTTTAGATTTTCTATCACCCTGATGGAATGCCGTATGTTGCGACACTGTGAAATTTATATCCGATGCCTCTTGACCCGTTTGCAGATGAGAGTATGTTATGAAATTGTACTTTGCAGGTTTCCATGACAAAATGTGTAGATACAAATGCAACAGTGAGAGTATAATTTGAGAATATGCACAAGAGAGCAGTACTCTGTGCCTTAAATCTTTGTGTGTGTGTGTGTGTGTGTGTGTGTGTGTGTGTGTGTGTGTGTGTGTGTGTGTGTGTGTGTGTGTGTGTGTGTGTAACAAAGAATACTTTCAAAAATGGAGGTGTTAATCATTTATTTTCATCAAGGAACAAATGCAGTCAGTGAACAAAAGAGAAATATATACAGTATGTGTATATAGATATACAGTATATTAGATAGGTGCCTTTCTAGTAGCTTAACTTGTATATTACCTTACGTATTAACTTGTATATTAATCTTAGTAGCCTTACATTATTACAGCTACTATGGTTAAGATTGGGTGCATGTGTACAGTACATGTGGGCGTAGCATTATTTAGTTGTACTGTAGTAAGCCACAAAGCTGGGGAAATTTTTGCATATGTGTGGAGAGTTTTCATTTGTGTACCTTGTTATAAAAAAAAAAAAGGATTGCTAAATAAGAGTAAATAAGCCAGAATCAGTAACGATTTGTGAATGAACTGAGTGCAAAACTAAGTGATTCGTGTGCAGCAAAGAAATCGTTCAGGATGTGAAACCTCGCGAGGCATTTCACTTTTTGCTAAAAAGCCACCTCACTGTAAATAAATGCAAATACCGTAGCACATATTTAGGGTGTGGCGTCAGTCAGCTTTAAATAGCCCGTGCTGGAGTTGCAGAAACAATGAGGCTCTTCACCTTTTAGCTCATCACCTTAGGCTCCTGTCATGCTCTATGTGCTGCCTGCCTGCTTATCAATGACTCCACATATTCTCTCCAGCAGCCGCGTTGGTCTGATTGGACAGCCTGGACTCATTTGCTTGTTTTGTTTGCATAAAAGTTAACTGAGAACAACTGCTTTGTTCTTTGCACAGCGGCCGTAAAATGAAACGCTACTAATATGACAAGGGCAGTTGCTGTGGAGTTCAGTTTGCTGAAAGGATAAATATGTAAGGCATAGAATGGAGGATGCTGTTATAGAAAAATACTTAACAGAAAACAATCAAATAATCAGTTATTTTATTATAACAGCACATCCAAAAGTTTCCCTTTTGTTTCTTATTCATGGAAAAAAATGGGTCAGCAAGTGAAATATTTTCTGTTCTATTTTTATGTTCCGTTAAATATTTTTGAATCCCAAGCTTGATTTAAAAATTATATATAATTATATAATATATTATATAGATATATATAATATTATATATCTTATATAATTTTATATAAGATATATTTTTATAATATAAATTGTGTGTGTGTGTGTGTATATATATATATATATATATATATATATATATATATATACAGTGGAACCTTGGTTTGGGAGCATTTCGCAAGACAAGCGAACAAATTTTAACTTAATAAACGAGGTCTTGGAATATGTGTAGTACTTTTCACCCATTGTAATAGAGCCCTTTGGTGTCTTTAAAGATAGAAGGATAGCAAGCAGACCCAAGTAGCCTACTTGAGTCTAACTGGTGAGGATCTTATTAAAGAATCCATGATCAAATAGATTGACATTAGCTAAAATGGTGTCCACATACTGTTATAGATGAGCGCTAAAAGACGGGTAGATTTGGCTAAACATACATTTAACCTCTTGATGCCGAATGCTCTTACTTACTATACTGTATATAAGGATGTGCTATTTTCTCCCAACTATATTGTCTATATATCATTATACGTTCCTCATATAAGGATCGTTAGGTATAATACTTTTGCTGAACTTGTTCCTGTTTGAAGACATTGGTTATAGTTTTCATGCGAGGATAAAGAGGAACAGTGAGGGGAAACTGCAATGCACACGTCAGGAGGTTAACACTTAGTGACATGTTTCTCTGTAACATGGGCATTGCTGCTAAATCATGGTAAGTCTGTAATGAACACCCAGTCACTCACTATCATGATATGATATTTTCTCCCAAATACAATGTCTATATAGCACTACATAATCCTCATATCCTCAAGGACCATCATCTGACAAACTTGCAATGTACACATCCGGATGACCTGCAATGACACTCACTCATGGGTTATTCATCCATCATACAGGGTTGTGGGTGACCTCAAGCCTATCCCAGGAGACTTACTGTAGGGCACAAACCAGCTACTTTGTCATACGGTACACACACATACACGCATCTACGTACTATGGGCAATTTGGGTTTGCCAATTAGCCTAATCTGCATGTCTTTGGACTGTCCAAACACATATAGCTTAGGCTAAATTGCCCAGTAGTGTGTGAATGAGTGTGTGTTTGTGTGTGTCCTCTATGAAAGATTGGCACCCCATCAAGAGTGTACCCCACTTTGTGGCCTAAGTCCCCCAGAACAGGCTCCAAGTCCCCTGTGACCCTGTATATAGAATAATGCGGTATAGATGATGAGTAGACGACGTTTATTATTACTAAGATGAAAAGACATGACCATATTCATCTCTGCTTTTCCTTTGCCTCTGCGAGATATTTTCTAAATGTTTTTGTTCGGTAATGTTTGTATAATTGGTTAAAATAAAATAGAATTCATCATATTTTCTAGGTGGTGCTGAAAATAAAATATATATTATGTACGTTACACAATCCTTACTCTTATATATTTAATAAAACATAGTAATGCTATAAATAAGATCTCTGCCTGGAAAAAAAACATTTAAACTCCTTATACTGTATAAGAGGATGTCTCTAAACAGACTGACTTGCATAAGTTTGTTTCCTGTGTCGTGTTCACTTCTCCATTATGACACCTTTATTTTTGATCCCAAGGACACAAATAATTTTTTTTTTCCAGCTATAAATTCCCTTTTTATTTGGTTCATGCAGAGTGTCCTCTAGAACATATTCCAACCTGACGCTGAATTCTCACTTCCCTTATACTATACATGAACTTGATCTCAGTGAAAACTGGAAATGGGGTCTATTTCTAGAAATGATTCTTGAATTAATGCGCAATCATGAATCGTAAAGCTTTAAGCTTCATCCTCATGAAGTGAGTAATAATCCACAACTGAATATTTATTTCCATGACGAAATAATGTGTCACATGTGGATTTACCCACAAGTCGAAAGAACATTTCGTCTTATGTGGGTGTCAGACGTTCGGGTTCAGCACTCCACCTTGATTAATTAACACGCCTCTTTCCCCTTCATTAGATAATAACTTCCATTTCCAATAACCATTTCCATTATTTCCACCCGAAATCGTGTTGAAATATTTTAAAAAGTAAGTCGATTTCTGGTTCCAGGAGCTTAACATTTAAATCAGCATATAACAGCCATATAATGTACTGTTTCATATCCTCTTACACTGTTCTATATGATTCACTTCTTCATCTTACAGTACAGTATGTGTGTGTGTGTGTGTGTGTGATATTTATTGCTTTAATAATATGCCAGAAAAAATATGAAAAGTCCAGTATTTCATAAATAACTAATTTATTTGGTATTAATAATAATTGCAATGAATGTATAAAGTAACATTTTGATATAAAAGAGTATTATGAAAGATTTGGGTAAATCGGTGTAAATGTATGATGGCTCAGCCAGTGAGATTTTAGAGGGGGGGAAATACAGTTTTAAATACAGTACAGTAGTTACTATGAATTTTTATTTCAGAACTACACCAACTCTAATAAAACAGTAAGTATGTGTAGAATATAAAGGCTGGACCTGCCAGTGGGACGTTTGCTGTGTGTTTAAAGACTAAATCATCCATTTGTTTGGGTTTAATGTACTGTATGTACATGTAATCCTTTCCATCTGAACCAACATTACCCATTTGTATTAATTTGAGCTACAGTAGCTCTTGGATCTATTGGATCAGCTATCACAGGCCAGTCTTGTCTTCACTCCCCATGTGCAAACCTGCAGCTCTTGTGGGACTACAGTTCAGAAGATCCCAGGTTCAAACCCCACAACAACCAAATTGCCACTGTTGGGCCCTTGAGCAAGGCCCTTAACACTCAATTGCTCAAATGTATAATGAGATTTAAAAAAAAAAAAGTAAGTCGCTCTGGATAATGGCGTCTGTCAAATGCCTTGATGTAGATGTAGATGTTCCCGGTCTGCAGTGGCTCAAATGGCTCACAAGGTTGATGCTGCTTTCCAGTGTATCGCAGTTTTTTTTTTTTTTTTTTTTTTTTTGTGGCAAAAAGAGGGACCTATTCAATAGTAGGGAGTGGTCATAGTGTTGTGGCTGATTGATGTATATGTATATCTAACATTTTGTAACTAAAGTACATTCAGTGCATTAGGGCTTAACCACTCTGAATCATGTTTAATAAGGTGATCTCATTAATTAAGAGCTAAGGAGCAGACATGTCAGTTCCATCACTAGCTCTTGAACGTTTTATTCATGACAGATGTACAGTATCATGCTACCTGATCCCTGACAACTTCTTGAGTTCACTAATCACACTCACCTCCTTCAAAGTTCCTAATCATCACTTCAGCCTTATGTACCTTGAAGTTTCATTTTTAATTGTTCAGTGCCTGTAGTAATTTTGGATTTCCTCTTTGTGTTTCAGCCAGCCAAAATTATTATATAGATATAGAGATATAGATAGATATAGATAGATATATAGATGGATAGATAGATATAGATATGTTTAATAAAAAAAATACAAAAAGAAAACTCCTAATCCATTTTAACTTGTTTATGTCTCTGCCATGTCACCAAGCCTGAATTTGTTGTAAAATAATATTTAGTATAATTCTTAAAATGTAAAGATCAACCATCACCAATTTGAAGTAACTGTAATTTAAAGTAACTGAAATATTCTTTTCATCTTGTGCAACACAAAACTTTCTGAAATGTAGGGCTTTCACTTTCACTTTTATGATGAGACATACACTGTGTACTGTAGTATTTGAGTGCTTGCTCCTCCACTGGACATGGTGACACTTGACTCAACACCACAAGTTACATTTACTGGAACTTATACAGTAGAAAGTACAAGTGACAAAAGTACTGAATCTTTAGTGTGTTGATCTCTGTTATTATTATTATTATTATTATTATTATTTTAATCTAATGATCATTGACTCATGACTTCTGGCTGAGTTGAGATGAAAACATATGGGAAAATATAATATATTGCATTGATGATGCCTTTTTAGATTTATTTATTTATTGTTACAGTAGGTCACATAAATGAATCAATTTCAGCATAGGATCATGACACATATTAAACAATAACGAGAGTATTTTATTCTTGCATTTTTGTTGTTGTTTAATCTAATACAAATAGCCTTTTTTTTTGCACATTTATTGCATTTGGACTTGTGTGACATTTGTTTTTCTGCATAAACTGAGTAAAATGTGCAGTTGTTGATTTGGTGATGTTTTCCATGTGAATAGTGTTTTTTTTTTTTGTTGTATTTTTGGAGTTTTGAAGAAGTCTCCAGTGTTAGCATTTTCATTTTTTTTTTTAAGGTTACGTTTTCTTACCCAGGGAACATGAAAAGCTGTTTAATGTGTTAGTTTTTTAATTAGTTTTACACAATATGTGCTTATTAACAAGGTAAATTGACTGCAAAAATACATATGAAAATAATACCACTTGTCCTAAATGTAAAAAAAAAAAAATGCCGATGTGAAAATACCCATACCCGTGGAAATGGAAATACCCGTGGAAAGTTAAATAGATGTCAAAAACGTGTCAAGTTTATTTTTTAAAAGTGTAAATTTCATTTGCCGTTTGTTTAATGTCCTGAATATCCATGGGACTGTCCTGAATGCTGATCCACTGAGTTGTTTGTGTATCTTGTCAGAAAATATTTGACCCTCTAAGATTTTTATGTACAGTACACATTAAATAAGATGCACTTTTTCCTACTGTGAAGGCATTCCTTTTGCAAATTTTGCATTTGCTCACTAAATGTGCATGACATTGCTGTGGATTCATTTACGTTACTGTAAGTGTGTACAAATCTCCTGGTCACTGTATTTGGTGCTGATGTCCTACGTGAGCTCTATTTAGACCAAAAACTGTTTCGTGCTATGTTTCAGCTCTCCTTTGCAGAAGTTGTTGGTTTTTACTTGCATCTGTTTTTTTTTTTTTAGCTCTGTGTCAACCACATTTAGTCATCACGTATTATAATGAGCTCTAGTTGTGTGACTAAATATGCCGTTGAAAATGTTCAGCAAAATATGAAAATAAAGCACATTAAGACAATACTTACAGTTTTTCTTACGCATTTATTTTTGCAGAATTTGTCTTGATATACATCGTGTTATAATTAAAGAGCTATGATAATTATAGTTTGAACATTCAGCCTTCAATACTGTATGATTAGACATTATTCAAAGTCTAGTAAACATTGAAAGGTCTGGAACCTCACTGAAATTATTCTTCGCTATCGTCCTCCGTCTTTCCTTCTCTGTAATGTGAATTCATGACAAATGTTGAGTAGATCAAAATCAAAGATTGACCTTTATCTAATTTAGGATTATGTATGAATAAAAAATGGCGGCACGGTGGCTTAGTGCTTAGCACCGTCACCTTACACCTCCAGGGATTGGAGTTTGCATGTTCTCCCCGTGCCTGGTGGGTTTCCTCCGGGTACTCCGGTTTTCTTCCACATCCCAAAGCCATGCAGATTAGGTTAATTGGTGTTCCCAAATTGCCTGTAGTGACTGAATGCACGTGTGAAATGCTGACCAGAAGTCCTAACATGGCTGTAAAAATAAATACAATGGGAATCAATGTGGGGCCCCACGTCCCTAGTTGAACTACAGAGGTTCCTACATGGATGGATGGATGGATGGATGGATGGATGGTAAACTTATTACACTATGCTTTGGAAGTGAAAAATGTCCTGTTTTACTGGCAGTTAATTTTGCCAGTTTTAATTTTTTATAGCTTTATTTGTTGAAAGCAGCGAAATCATCTAACAAAGAACAAGACATTTTTGCTCTTTGAACTGTAGTTACTTTTGACTGCAAATTGTCATTCAAAAAGTCTGCGAATACGCGTGTGAATGATGACCAAAATGTTTTGGTCAGTGTCACCATCTATCAACCTATCTACCTATGAATCTAAATCTATGAATATATCTATCTATCTATCTATCTATCTATCTGTCCATCACCACGCAACCTCCCTGAAGCAGGGATAAACACCAATCTGGCAACACGGAGATTGTGCCAGATTAAGAAGTGTCGCCGGTTGTAATGTTTATCTCAGTTTCTGAGAGGTTACTTCCCTCTGCGAGCTCTCTGCTGACTGCATGAACTGAAATCAGCTCTAAAGAATCAGAAGGTTGGAGAGGGGGGGGAAAAAAACGGTTTAAAACTGCTGAAAAGTGATCTAAGAGCAGACCGTTTCCTCCTGTCAGTTTGGATGTGAGGAGATCTCTCCGCGCGCGCACAGGTGGCACGGTCACGCGGACATATTGTATCGACTGTTCGTTTTGTTTTTTTTAAACATGAAACAAAGTACGTTATTTTGGAATATCAGAAATTAAAAACAATTCCATTTAAGGAGGTGGGGGGAAAAAAACCGTTGGGACTCCATATGGAACCGCATCTGCTGAAGTTTATCGAGCGCGTGCGGGCTGAGGGCAGAGATGGGAAAATTGACATTGCCTCGGAGTTCACTGTAAGTAACACGGTGCAGGCTTTCATTAGTATTTCAGTTGTTATTGTTCATATGCTTTTTAAAGCAAAATAATCATTAAATGTGTGTGTGTTTTGGATGCTTGCTTTTATTTGAAATCAATTGCACAAAGCTTTAGAATCATGTTAATGTCATTTATAATGAGCTTGTTGATCTTTTGGACAAGGAAATAAAAGCAAGTATTTTAATTGCCATTATAATGTTTCATTTTCATCATTAAGTATAAGTAGGCGGCACGCACCTCCAGGGTCCTGGGTTCGATTCCCGCCTCGGGAATGTCCGTGCGCGCGCATGTTCTGCCCGTGCTTGGTGGGTTTCCTCTGGGTACTCCGGTTTCCTCCCAAACACATGCAGGTTAGGCTAATTGGCCTTCCCAAATTGAACATGTGTGTGTGTGTGTGTGCGCGCGGTCTGTGATGAATTGGTACCCGGTCCAGGGTTTACCCTACATTAAGCTTTCTGAGCTACAGTAGGCTCCAGGCCCCCCATGACCCTCTGTACAGGATAAAGCGGTATAGATGATGAGTGAGCAATTTTAAGTGCAAGTCTTTGCTATATTTTTCAGTTCTAAGAACAGGATTGCTTGGTTAGCCTGGATAACTTAAGAGGTACTGTAAAAGTCCTGTCGTTACCTTTAGTGCTGGATTTCTAAAGGGTGTTGGACTTGATATTGCGAAAGCCGTTTTACAGAAGTGCATGCCCGTTCCCTATCTGCCAATCAAGGTCTTACTGTAGATGAATGAAATTACAGTTCATGCACTGGTTCCTTATCGAGCCCTTATACAACCGGTTACTTATTAACCCTGAAAAGTGTTCAGGGAACATGTTGAACATTTGTGATTAAATGTCCAAGATCAAACCCTCATGCACTTTTACAAGGAAGTGTGACAGGTTTTTTTTTATTTATTTATTTTTTTTTTTGGGGTGTGAGGTATATCCATCCTCCACCAGGAATGCCAGGACAGGGTTTGGTTCTTCGTGCCGTGTGACAGAGGTGATAAACTGAATCATCTGCCGCACCTCGTTCAAATCATCTGCTAGCCCTTAGCGTGTTCATGACCTCGTTTGGGTGTGCGCAGGGAGCGGACGGTCGTTCGGGCGGGTCGTACCGTGCGCTGTCGAGAGGTGTTAACTCAGCGCATGTTTTCTTAGGTTGAACTCAGCAGTACTGTACATACAGTATAGAGAACTGAAACACCAAATAATGAAATAAAAGGAATCCAATTAAATAGATAAATCAATCAATCAAACAAAACAGAAAACGGCTTTAATTAAGCAATATCACACGAGTGCTGTTGTGCTGAATATCACGGGTGGTTCAGAGGCAATTCAGAAGCAATTACTGACATAATTAATGACATACAGTAATGTTATACCTTTTGATACCCATAGAGCATAACAGCGCTATATCGATATCACTTTTTTATTAGCACAAAAAACAGGACAGGAGCAAAGACGAGACAAAAACCAAAACAAACATTACCCAAAGCATCATTCTCTTTGCTTGGACACACACGGTATACTCAGAGAAGGAATGTGTGACACTAGACATACTATACAGCAGTAAGGAAGCAGAACAAAAGTGTTTGAGATCATCTTTATTTGATTTAATTTTTTTCGTGAGATACTATTTTAAACAATGTTAATAGAAGGCCGTGCCCAGCCTATAAAAGACAGAATGTACTGGATGTGGTCGATAATGGAAAGTTTCTATTGTTTACAATTTATTGTTCAATCATTTATTGTTTACATTTGAAACAATATAACTCGGAGAAAAACCTTCCACGCATGTAACCGAACACCCCTCTCCACAAATCGCCTGCGGGCTGTTTGACGCACAGCATCACCGATATACAAAACATGCAGGGTGCAAGGCCGCAGTGCTTACCGCTAAGCCACCGTGTCGCCTAGATTATGTTATGTACTTGATGCAGGTTTGAGCTCTCATGATATAATTGACAAGACAGTGTTTCTACATTAAAGTCAGATTTAGAAGTAGGGATGGGAATCACGAGGGACCAACCAGTATGATATCATGCTGATTCACTTTGCATGGCAGTTCTGTAAGAGTTTATTAATACTCCGATCGGAAATATATATATATATATATATATATATATATATGCGTCAGACCTCTAAGGCTTTATACATTGAGCCTCGTTCAAACTTGTCTCGTTTGTGTTTAGCTTTCTCCAATGCTTTGTCTAAGCAGGATGTAAGTCTTATTGTCACAGTCATTCAGCATGACACAGTTTGCATACAGCACGGCTCATGTTCAAGTCCCCTTTACCAATTCCGCTACGAAAGACGCGGTTCTGCCATACAGTGACGATGCTATGATGTTTCATCCTCCGTAATCGTTACTTCTGAACAAACTTGGGAGATAATTCGCGCAAACAGTACATGAACAGTTGGAGCACGTGCACAGTTTGAAGCACGCCCCCTGTAGGATCTTACAGGAACCGCATAATACAACTCAAATGCAAACGTATATATAAATCAAATATTGATTTCTGAACTTGTTCTCATTATTTTCTCCTCGTCTCTACTAGTAGAGTAGTGAATGAAATGTCAAATTTTTGCACTTAAATACGCACTCATTTAATACAAAGTTTGACCGGTAAACATGCATTTCTTGCATATACAAGTAGGATAAACCTCAGAGCCGATGCATGCTGCAAGGCCACGAATAAGGCAAAATGCATCCTCTGTGCACTTGCACATGGCACTGTGGTGACGGCGAAGAACAAAAAACATACTTATGTCACATACTGTAGGCTTCCTCAGAACATTCAGAGATACAATGCACGCTTTTTCCTCTTGTGGTTTAGAGGTTTTAGTGCTTTTGTCTCCTGCAGATCTGTGACACCCACACACACACCGAACCCACAGGGTTTTAATGGCTCATCTTTGAACTCGGTTCTGACACATAGGTAACCTTTATACCCCTTATTTACCGAGAGGAGTTATTTGGAAGCGGCGTACGGTCAGTCCGGGCTCAGAGTGACGGGAACGCGCTGCACTGAAAAGGCAGGTCTGTTCTCCTTTCAGTGCAAGGAAGTAGGAAAGGCTGTGCGGCTTTCAATATGATGCAGAATGGGGTAAAACAAAAAATTACATTTTTTTGCTCCGTATATATATAAACCATGTACATCAGCTGAGATTTATGACAAATAAATAAATATGAAGATAATTAACCAACAAGCGTCCAATGATATTTAATATCAGCACGGTGCACAGGGAGTGGGGGGGGGGAGGGGTTGGGTGGTGATCTGATTCTCTTGAGTGACGTAGGTTTCAATTCAGTATTTGAAGGAGACACACTGTTCATGACTCCTGATGCAATCATAAAGGCAATAAAAAGGAAAACTTGTTGGAAAAATATTCTATTCATATGTACGGACACAATGCCAAAGTCGATTACTTGTCACTACAGGGCTGTTTATTCTCACTACACGTGGGTATTTGTCTCATTTTCACATTTTCAGTTTGACACACAGCTTCCCGACGTTGTTTATCTCTTTTTTTCCCCCTTCTGTAGCAAAGAACAAGCTAGAGGGTGATGTTTTTTATTATTACTATTATTATTATTACGGTATCATTGCTGCTATTTCTGCTCCTCTTTTCTAGGTATAATTAGCGCAGTTACAGTAGCATCCACACTCTTATGGCACGGGTTCGATTTTCAATCAGGAACCCGACCCTAGCCCCATCACCTGTTGGGTTGCGCAAGTTAGTGGTGCCAGTCTCGAGTCCGGATAAGTCGAGGAAGGTTGGGTCAGGTAGCGCATCCCGTGTGAAACTTGCCGAGTCGAACGCGCGGCGATCCGTTGTGGCGACCCGCAAACCGGGAGCGCATGAAAGAAGAAGAAGAAAAAGGCTTTATTTGTCACGTATGCATTATTGCAGAATGAAATCTTTTTTTTTTTCATCTATCCAAGCTTGTTAGAAAACTAGGGTTACAGCACAGGGTTAAGTCAGTTCTCAGTGGCATCTTACAGTACATTTACATTCAGCAGATGCACTTATCCAGACTTACTGACATTCTTATCTCATTATACTGTACATCTGAGCAATTGAGGGCCTTGGTCCAACAGGGACAACTTGGTGGTTGTGGGATTTGAACCTGCGACCTTCCGAACCGTAGTCCAATGCCTTAACCACTGAGCTCTTCCTAAATCTTTTCAGGGCTGGGGCTTAAACCGCCAACCTTCTGGTTAGTAACCTGTCTTAACCCCTCTGAGGTACAGTACCACTCGATCAAAGTCTTATCGTCCGTGATGGTTTTGCTGTAACTGCGCCCAATGCAGGGTGTAGAAAAAGGACGTCGCTGTCTAGACACAATGAAAGTAATAAAACGCCTAAACATGTGTGTGGAATAAATTTAAGAACAGAAAGTTGTCCGACTGCAAGAGGAACAAACAACAATCGTCCTCTCATCAGTCAACTTTCCGTAACGTCACTGTAGAAAACTTCTTTAAAAATCTCCACCAGCGGTTTCCCCTCCTTGAGGACGGCGCTACGACTGGGAGCTTTGTAGGTTATTTACTAAACTTAACTTTGATGCATACACACACTATATTGCCAAAAGTATTGGCTCGCCTGCCTCCACATGCATATGAACTTGGGTAACATCCAATTCTTAATCCATAGGGTTTAATACGATGTTGGCCCCGCCCCCTTTTGTACTGTAGCTCTAACAGCTTCAACTCTTCTGGGAAGCGTTTACGGAAACTTTTGACCGTTCTTCCAGATGCACATTAATGAGGTCAGACACCGATGTTGGATGAGAACGCCTGGATCACAGTCTCCGCCCCTAATTCATCACAGAGGTGTTCCTGATCGGGTTGAGGTCAGGACTCTGTGCAGGCCGGTCGAATTCTGCCGCCCATGATGATGTGGATGAGCGAGTTTGGTGTGGCCTCTTCCCAGAAGAGTTGAAGCTGTTATAGCTACAAAGGGGGCGGGGCCACCACCATATTAAACCCTGTGGATTAAGAATTAGATGTTACCCAAGTTCATACAGTATTACATGTGAAGGCAGGCGGATAACGAGTTCAGTTTCTTGGAGAACATCTGGCTGGAAAAGCCTCATTAGATTTTTTTTATTTCGCCAGCTCAGAAGACTCTTTGGGCTCTTCCAGATGTTGGAGAAAGTGCGCTTCTCATAACGCAAATCACTATCACCTGTTCTCTGGTTCTGCCCAAAGGTGAACATGCAATTCTACTTTTTGGATTTCTCATCCGTTGATCACTCTCCGATTATCGAACAGGGGAATAAAATTTTGTGTACAGTATTTGTCTGATGATGAAAGAAGTACAACTTCAACAAGACGTAAGATGCTCAACCTTACAGTATTTAATTTCTTCGTATTAATTCACAAGTTCTGAGAGTTCTGATGTACAGAAAGACATGACCGCGGGCTTCAACCAGAAATAATATTATCAAGCTGATCAGATTATTTTTAGCTTTAACCTTTTAACTAATTTAACTCTTTTTTTTTTTTTCATTAACACTAATAAGATCATCACGCACGATTTACGCCTTATTCTTTTTTTTTTTTTTTTTTTCGCTGCGCGGCTCGACAAAACCGAAAGGTTTCCATCCGACGAGGATCAGTTTGAGGAAACCTGTGGTTCTCACATGCTCATGAGAAGTAACCTAGAAAATCATCTTTCTTAAAATACCGCTCTATCTACAGTCCCCGGTAGAGCAACAGGTATTTTTATGCTTCCAGCCAAGTGCTGAGAAGACTCTAAAAAGAATCAACCACCAGTGAGATCAAGAACCACACAGACCCTTTTCTCTGTGAGTAAAAGTCATGCTGAGCACAGTGGGGACAGGAAGGCTGCCTTTTGTCCTCTCAGCAGATACTGGGGGGAAAAAAACCGAAATCAGCTGTATTGTCATTGTACATCTAGTCCTAGATCATACAGTAATAATACTAAAACAAAGAGTTTCGTTGGTGCGTTAAAGGACACCTGTTGTTATGTAAAATTCACTGCTGATTTTTTTTTTTTTAGACATTCGGATAAGATTTTCATTTTAAAAATTTTTTTTAAACAAGGCAATTAGATTTTCCTCCAATGTGACATCACATAAGTGAAACCCTCCCCTGGCTTGTTAGTGAGGCTAATTACGAAATATTTCGAATGTGTGACTTGGCTGGAAGGTGTACAGTACATTCTAACTGTGTTATCTTCTGTTAAGATTCCGGAAGAGTGAAGTGTTACAGTGTTGTACCTCTGACATTATTGTGGGACATTATTGTTTTGGGTTAAGTTCCATTCCCATGTCTGGTCTGTGTTGCTGGAGTTTCAATCGACTTCAATAGGATCCAGATCAAAGGTCTAAAATAAAATAAATGTTTTTATTTATTTATTTATTTATTTTCGTTTACGATGCCATCCCTTCTGTTTGAAATATATTTGACAAATACAGTAGGTCATGAGAAGAACTCGATATGGTGGCCAAAGCATTTCCACTGACAGTGTTGACCTTGAGGACAATTTATTTTTGGCGTGAATTTTAGATGACGGTTTGTGGACACGGAACTCCAAAGACAAGAGGATCAAAATGTCTTTATTGTAATGGTGCATTATTTAATATAGTTCATAGTGAAGCTTTCACATGTTGGTTATTTTGAAAGCTCTGCAGGTTTTCAAGGCGTGTCTGTGGGTTACTGGGTTACTGATTGGAAGGTATAATAATAATAATTATTATTATTATTATTTATTTATTTTAATATTTGAGGAATACAATATGCAGTGGTAAGCACGGGATAAAATGATTTCGTTTGTTCTGTTATACTGTGCATGCGGCGCGGTGGTGTATTGGTTAGCACTGCACTGTTGCTTTGCACCTCCAGGGTCCGGGTTCGATTCCCAGCCAGACTCGATTCCCGTCTCTGTGCGCATGGAGTTTGCATGTTCTCCCCGTGCTTGGTGGGTTTCCTCCGGGTACTCCGGTTTCCTCCCACAGTCCAAAGACCTGCAGATTAGGCTAACTGGCATATAGTGCTTGGATACCATCATGGTAGATCCATGATCCATGATCGGACTTCATGGTCTGAAACGGTGGCCTCCCAGGAACTCCATAAATGGACCAAACATGTAGGAATGTATTGAACTGAGAGGTCATGACGGAAGCAGGGATGTGACAATAAGTTCCTGTAACGTGCAAGTGGTGTTGGTGAATGATTGTGTGTACAGTTCCCGCAGACAAGAAATTTCATCACAAGTCCCGGTTTGACTCGAATGACCCCTAGTATTTCTAGGGCTGTATTTTTGTATGTAAAAGGACGAAGCACCATCTTGTGGTCAGCAACAGAACGCAAAACCTGCAGGACTCCATGTGTGTTACTGCAGTTGCATCAATTCAGTTCAGGCATTTTGAGAATTTAATTCAGCACCGAGGGCGAGTGTGATACTCAGATCATTTTAATAGAGCACTAGCAGTGACAATAATGTCTATCCCTTTTCCTGTTATTGGTGATGAGAACCATTGTGGGTGTGTATTGACCTCAGTGTTTATGTCTACTTGAAACGAGAGCACACTGACACAGACACTCGTTTGCATTCAGGGGAAAAGACCTAAGGGTTATTTTTAGCGTCAGTGTAGGTGTTTCTTGAGGGTTTGTGAGGAAATATGCTCAGCAAAATGACAAGTGAAGAATTCCACAATCACTGAATCACAAGTCGGGGTTGAGACGTGTCGCGCTGCGGTGGTGACCTCGATGGGACCTCCATGTGGGCGGGTTTGCCGTTACTCAGTCTGAAAGTGAGGATTGCGCAAACACATGTTAGGTTGAGTAAAGCTATGTGTCTGTCAAAACGAATTAATAATAAAATACAAAATAAATAACAAAGGCTACGTTTAAGGCATTAAAACAGTAATAGGATATAATAGATAAATTGAGGCTTAGTGTTAAGTGCGGTCGTCTTGCACCATCAGGTTCCGGGTTCGATTCCCGCTACTTGGTGGGTTTTCTCCAGGTATTCCGGTTTCCTTCATAGACATGCAGTTTAGGCTGATTGGCATTTGAATGTGTGTGTGTGTGTGTGTGTGTGTGTGTGTGTGTGTGTGTGTGTGTGTGTGTGTGTGTGTGTGTGTGTGCGCGCCCTGTGACTACACTTTGTATTCATAAGCTATTCATAATACAGCAGATGTCGTACTCCAGCACTATTCTGTGAATTGTTGTACTACTAGAGTACATCTCACATTACTATATATCACACTTAGATTATGTCTCATAATGTAGCATGGCTAATAAACCCTTCAATATAAAAACAACAAGTTCATAAATATAAACGTTATAATACTTTTCATCCACGAGAACCAGAGCTTGCCTGTTCTCTATCATTATTATGATGTAGTGGAGATTTTTAGTGGAGATTTTAGCCAATGAGCTCTGAAAGTCCCGCCCCTACAGCACCTGGCCAATGAGGAAACAGTCCTGTACTGCCCGTCGCCATGGGAGATGAGTGAGGAAACTGAAAAAACAAAACTGAACAGAAAAGAAGTGTGCAGCGAAACTGAAAAAAAAAATTGGAATAGAGATTTTAAAAAATTATTGTGAAAGAAAATTAGAGAGAACTGAAACCAATTGGAATTCTTTTGTTTTAAAGGATTTTTTTTGTTTGTTTGAAATAATTTTTATTCCCCTTTTTTTATTCACAAAAAAAATGAAATGTATTTGTTTTTTTATTATTTTGTTTTTTTCATTTACAGTGTTCCTATAAGTTTTGTTTTTGTTTTTATGGTAATATTTTTGTTTGTTTGGGGAAAAATATTTAAAAAAAATTTTTCATTAAAAAAAACAAAATGTATTTGCTTTTTTTTTTATTTATTTATAGTGTTTCTATAGTTCTGTTTTAATTTTTTTGGTAATATTAAAAAAAAAAAAATTTGTATTCACTTTTTATATTCACAAAAAAATAAATTTATTATAATTGTTGTATTATTATTTTATTTTTATTTATAGTGTTTAAGTTTTGTTTTTAGTTTTTTTTTGTTTTTGTTTTTATAGTACAATTCTTGTTTGTTTGAGGAAAAAAATTATTCACTTTTTTATTCAAAGGAAAAAAACGAAATGTACTGTATGTTTTTTTTTTTATTATTTTACTTCTTATTTATAGTGTTTCTTTAAGTTCTGGGTTTTTTTTGGTAATATAAAAAAAATTATTCACTTTTTATATTCACAAAAATAAATTTATTAGTTTTTGTATTATTTTATTTTATTTACAGTGTTTATGTAAGTTATGTTTTTCATTTTTGTTTTTTTGTTTTTATGGTAATATTTTTATATTATATGGTAATACTGTTTTAGATCATTTTTATTCACCTTTTTTAATTAACAAAAAAAATTATTTAGTTATTTATTTGTTTGTTTATTTTTTTATTTTTGTTCAATCCTTTCGTTCCACAAATCTCGTTCCATAGTTACAATTTAAAACAAACTTCGCCAGTTTGCTCTTACAACGCAGGGTGCTGTGCTCCCCGACAGTGTGTGAATGGATCTATTTAGAGCGCCACCTGTTAGATTATAGAGGAACAGAAATGTTGTAGCAACTTAAATTCCAACATACAGATACAGTATAAATTTAAAATTAATGGGAAAAAAATCTATTTGGAGTCAGTGTGCAAATACATGAGGGTAAAGTAAAGGATTAGTGAACTTTTCTCACCTCTGCATCTAACAAGCGATTATGTCTGTATGACTAAGGCAAAGCATATAAGTTGTAAAAAATCTGTATTTCTGAACATTTTCGTTCTGCTTTCTACTGTCCCTTTTTTTTTTTACAATAAGGGATGCTTTTACTTAGCGTGTGGACTCGTGCTTCTGCTTTTTCTTTTTGACTGCTGATTTTTTCATGCTGATTTATCCATATTTTCAAAAACATTTTTTTGGAAAAAGTAATATTGATCATAGTTACAGCGCATGAAGTGATTTATTGTGCAAATTTTATTGTGCAATCGTGTGTGTGTGTGTGTGTGTGTGTGTGTGTGTGTGTGTGTGTGTGTGTGTGTGTGTGTGTGTGTGTGTGTGTGTGCGTGTGCTGAGGATGCATAAAATGGCTCGCTCTTTTATTGTGCAAGCTTCCTTTGTGCAAAAACAACAAAAAAAAGTTCGTACAGTAACCTTTTTAACTCTCAGAAAAAATCCATCACTGGTGTTGAAAGTGACAATGTGTAGGAAAATTATATTAATTGGAATTATATACAGGCCTGTGCAAAAGTCTTGAGTTACCCTTCCAAAGGGCCAGTCTTTCTGGTATTTTTAATATAGTCTTGAGGGATAGTTCTCCAGGCTTCCAGTCCTTCTAAGCAGTTTTAGAAGATTTAAAAAAAAAAAAAATTTATCAAGCTTTTTGAATCAGTCAAGCATTAAAAGCATACAATTTAATGCATGAACGATAAAAAAAAAAAACTGGTGCAAATGAGCAGGTGGTTAGTATACTGTAAAACAATGTTCCATTTCCATTTCTTTAATTTAATGTACATCATTAAATTTAATTTATTTAGAAGAAATGAGGGGGAAGACTTGATGACCTGCACAGTACATAAACCTCCCCTTTATTACTGATGTGACATGATCAAAACACGCTCTATAAACGGAACCTCTACACTGTTCCATTATATTGCTGGACTGCGTGCGTACTTCTAACTGTGTGCTGGTTTTGTGTCCATGCAGAGGATTAAGCATCAAAACGACCTGCTGAAACAGAAACACGGTTTGACTTGTGGGGCCGGAGGAAACCAAGAAAACGCCAAGAAAAACCGCTACAAGGACATCCTCCCGTGTACGTACTGTAATACCGTCTTATTTAACAGCTCTACTGTATATATTTCTGTGGAATGATGCTGCTTCTGCATTCGTGCTGTGATTGACCCGCGTATCTCAAGTCCAGCTGTGAGTCTGCCGAATTACAGAAGTGAAACACACAATCGTATGCCAGGCTCGTGGCCATCTACAGTCAACATGACAACATGTTACGGAAAGAACGACACTTGAGGCTTTCATTCATTAAATTTGCTGAGTCATGTGTACAGTCAGTGCGCGTATCTGATGCTGTATTGTTTCTCTTCCAGATGACCAAACCCGCGTTGTTCTCAGTCCAACAACACCCGAATACAGCTGTGATTACATTAATGCTAATTTCATCAAGGTACCTCTGTCTGGCTCTCACACCCCCACCGGAGATCAGAACGGATAGTGATTTTAACACTTGCTCCACATTGCACACTCCACACTCGCTCTAACACTGCAATAAATTCATTAAGCAAACCACTACAAGATTACAGGACATCATTATTATTATTATTATTATTATTATTATTATTAATGTGACATGCAGACACTAAAAGAAGTGTTATTTCAGCTCTACTTTGAATTACATTGCTGTAGTTCATGCCCGGTAACAGGATGATGTGTGTCCACTAGGGGGCGACAGAGAGCAGGAAATACATTGCTACACAGGGCCCTCTGAGTAACACAGTGGTGGATTTCTGGCGCATGATTTGGGAATATGACATCAAGGTAAAGGAGTGTAAAACAGATCTGTCCCTCCATCTGTCTGTCTATCTATTTATATATCTGTTCGTCCATGAGGATGTGTATCCGTCTGCCTCTATGTCTTGCTATTACTCTGTCTGTCTCCATGTCTGCACTGCATGTATGCGTCCATCTGTCTGTCTGTCTTTATACCTGTATGTCTAGGTGTCTGTGTGTCTATCTATATATCTATCAATCTACCTGTCTGTTTGTCTATATGTCTAGTTGTCTGACTATTTATCTACAGTATATATCTGTCAGTCTATCTATGTCTGTATGTCTGGCTATCACTCTGTCTGTCCTTCTGTCCATCTGTTTTTGTGCCTGTCTGCTTGTTTTTCTGTCTATCTGTCTGTGTCTATGTCTGTCTATGTCCATATGTCTGGCTATCACTCTGTCTGTCTGTCTGCGTATGTCTATCTATCTGTCCGTAAGTTTATCAGTATGTCTAGCTGTCTGTGTATCTATCTAATTAATCTATCTATCTATCTATCTATCTATCTATCTATCTATCTATCTGTGTCTATTTGTTTACCTGTCTGTTGGTTTACTCTCTACTTTCTGGGTATTTCTGGTTCCCTGTCTGTCTGTGTTTATTTCTGGTTGTATCTGTCTACTGTTCTATATTATAGGGGGGATCTGTCTTTATTATTATTATTTTTTAAATTATTATTATTATTATTATTTTATTTTTATTTACAGTGTTTAAGTTTTTTTTTTTAATTTATGGTACAATTTTTGTTTGTTTGGGAAAAAAAAATATTCACTTTTTTAAATTCAAAAACAAAAAACTAAATGTACTGTATTTGTTTTTTTTATTATTATTATTTTACTTTTATTTATGTTTCTTTAAGTTCTGTTTTATTTTTTTTTTGGTAATATAAAAAAAATATAATTATATTATTTTAAATATAAATATATAAAAATTATAATTATAAGTTTTTGTATTATTTTATTTTTATTTTCAGTGTTTATGTAAGTTTTGTTTTTCAATTATTTTTTTGTTTTTTTATGGTAATATTTTTATATTATATGGTAATACTGTTTTAGATTATTTTTATTCATCTTTTTTTATTGACAAAAAAAAACATTTATTTATTTATTTGTTTGTTTATTTTTTTATTATTTTGTTTTTGCTCAATTCTTTCGTTGCACAAATCAGTCTATCTGTCTCTCGGTTTGTCTCTCTGTTTATTACTTTGGTGTCTGTCTGTCTGTCTGTCTGCCTGAAAATCTCTGTTTGAAATCTGTGTGTCTGAAAATCGATGTCTAACGGCCAGTTTGTGTGATTCTATGTCTTTTAGCTGTTTGTCCATAAATCTCCCTGTCTGTCTGTCTGTCTAATCGTGTAATTGTCGATCCTTTTATGGTTGTGTTTTAGAGTTTGAATGTTTGTGTAATGAGTTGTTTATTGATGATGAGAGTTTTCTCTGTGCTGTAGGTGATAATCATGGCGTGTAAGGAGATCGAGCTGGGGAAGGTAAAGCTCTTCTCTCTCACCGTGCTTCAGACCTGTCGTCCGTCGTCAGTCTTTTTTTTTATCCGCAGCTCCTCTTAAAAATGTTCGAGGGACTTCGACTAAACCTTCACAGAACCTTTATTAAGAAGCATTCAATGTACACCACCTATTATATTTTCTAATAATATCAGTTTTAACATGTACAGAAATAAAAATAGTAGCACGTTCAAGGGGAAAGTTCCTCAGAAGACTCGCATCTATTTTTCCCGATTGCTTTGCCTACAGTATTTCTTACCTCCCTGTTCAATTCTCTGCTAAATGAAATCCATGTTCAAAAAACACTCTTGGAATTTTTGCTGAAGGCTTTTTTTTTTTTTTTTTTTTTTGCCACCCTGTTAAACACGGTGTCAAAAGATGATGGTTCACCACTATCACTGAATGAATTAAAAATGCATTTTACAGTTCTTAACCCTTTTTTTTCTGGATTGTTCCCCAATTTTCTCCCTAATTAATCTTATCCCGTTCCCACCCATCGCTAGGCATCTCCCACATCAAAGCTTCTACTCGGTCACGGAGGCCGCCAGTCGACCGCATCTTTCCGGACTGCTCGATCACGCACACTTGTAACACACTCGGAGGACAACGCTATCCGTTCCTTCAACTTGCGTTACCCGGGAGTCGAACTCGCGGTCCCCGGATGATGGGGCGAGCACTTTGCAATTGCTCCACTTGGGGGCGCTCTTAACCCAGTATTAATAGTTTCAGCAATCTCCTTAGTTGTTTTCTTTGCTTGATGACCACAGGATATGTCTTCTGACACGATTGTTTAAGAAATGAGAAACGTCTCACTGCATCAATTAAGGTTTTATAACTTCAGAATCATATTAATCACTGAGTATTAATGGAAGGCTCTTAAATATTTGCTCAGTTAAACCCAGATGACTTTGTTTTTTTGTTTTTGGCTGGGCAGTGTAGAACTGTAATGATACCTTTACAAGGATTAAGCTCACTCGACATCTCTTTCAGGCCACAGGAAGGGACATCTACAGGAGTGGTCGTTACAATAATGGCGCATCAACACAATTCCTGCAGTATGCTTTTGACATGTGACAATCTCCACGATGCATAGAAAAACGATTTTGTAAAAACAGTGAGAAGCAAGACGATCCATTGTAACCACATGACAAGTGATAATTGTGCCAATTCAGCGCTAATTGCAATGAATCATTTGCAGAACCGTACGAAAGCATGCGCGATTGTTGGAAAACAATGAGAAATGCTATTCCGCCGCGAGCGAGTGACTGACTGGTGTCGGGTTTTTTCTGGTGTCAGCTTTAATTGTCATTCCAGAACGAGTTTAAAGCAATTTAGACAAACTGTGAAAGACATGTCATTTCTATGCACCCTCTTTCTTTTTCTTTTTCTTTTGATTCATTTTCTCTCTCTCTGTACAGAAAAAGTGTGAGGTCTACTGGTCTGAGCTTTACGATACGTCCAGATTCGGCCCCTTCGCCGTCTCAACCGTAAGCACCACCAGCTAAAACCGTTATAGTCAGTGCGGTCTGTGTTACTGGCATGTCGTGCAAAGCTGTGAACCGTAACCAGCCGCAGTGGTGTTGCCTGTTTCCTAATTTTGTTACAAATGAAGAAAGTGAAAATTCCCTCATTGCACCACAGCGCAGCCAAAACTCCTCTGTGTGTTGTCGTTCGTTCCGTTAGGTGAAGGAGTCGCCCACAAACAAGGAAGTCGTCGTGCGAACGCTGGCAGTGAAACTCTGCGATGTAAGTGTACCGTGCGCTCCTGTCTGTGTCTGATCTGTGTGTGTGTGTGTGTGTGTGTGTGTGTGTGTGTGTGTGTGTGTGTGTGTGTGTGTGTGTGTGTGGAAATAGAGTGTTAAAGAAATTGTGTAACCTCCCGAGGTAATAACACAGAGTCATTCCAAAAGTAGAAGCTTTGTGTTTCTGTTTTGGGACGGATTTCCCCCTATTTTCTCCCCCTGTTTAGTCACACGCCTCTCCAGCCAGGTCTCTGCAACAGCTACCGCAGAGGACTGCGCCATCTGCCCTCTTACACATACACAAGCCCACATAGTGTAGACTTTATTTACATTAAAAGAGTCTGGATTAATTGCGGCGCGGTGGGGTAGAGGTTGGCACTGTCGCCGTGTAAAAGAAATTTACACAAGCAAAAGAAATTATGGAAGTCCGTATGAAATGTGAATGTGTATGAATCAAAATAATGATGAATCAAAATGATCCATCTGACATCCCGTCTCTCTTTGTCTATCAGTGTTGTGTCTCTAGTCTCTCTCTCTCTCTCTCTCTCTCTCTCTCTGTTTGTTTCTCTGTCTACAAGTACGTGTTTGATTGTCTCACCTCACTCTGCCTGTCTGTCTCTCTTTCTCTGTATCTCAATTTCTGGCTGTCTTCCTGTTTTTAAAGGAAGATAAGACTAATTAGGGTAGATGAAACTAAATTAGATATTCGAGTCTAGATTAGACTACATTGGATTAGATTATCCGATCCGATATCCAGTGTGTTGCCCCTGTGTTGAGTGGACGTCCTGTAGCAAATGGTAAAGACTGGAATTGGATTTGAAAGAGAATTTGTTTATTTATTTACTTAGTTATAATGGAAACATTTGCTTAATGTATAAACACCATGCAAATCTTTTGTTTGTTTCTTTTGATTTATTTTTTTTAGATTTATACTTCATAAATTTGAAGTGATACAATAAGATAATAATAATTTAAAGCTCCAAAACAATATTAGGTGATTTTTTTTTTTTATATCGCATCGGTTTTGTAAAAGTGGAACTGTGCCATCTCTAGCGTTAATAAATAGGCGAGATAATAAGAGTTCAGACTCCTGCTGCACAATTAATCACATAAAAATTTAAATCTCAGTATGGACCTGTGCAGCTACTTTATTATAAGGCTATAATTTATTACAGGTCATATACACACGGTAGCGTTTGTCAATAATTTTATTATTTGTCCAATTATTAAACAAGTCTGAGTTGATAAATAAATATAGGCATCCTCTTAATAAGCTCATGTGTTTGTGTTGTGTGCTGTTAGCCTAGAGAGAAATACATTGCAATGTGGATAATAAAATACTAATGAGAAATAAAATATTCAATTACAGTTTCAGTTTCAATCACAGTTTAAATAAAGACAAACAGTACAAAGGGGTTTTGAAGAATACAGTGGAACCTTGGATTACGAGCATAATTCATTCTGGAAGTGGGCTCGTATTCCAAAACACTCGTAAACCAAATCGAAATTTCCCATAAGAAATAATGAAAACTCAAATTATTCGTTCCACAGCCCATAAAAATAAATACATAAAAATAATTAATACAATATATAAAGTAAATAAAAGAAATTAACCTGCACTTTACCTTAAAAAAAAAAAGTAAAAATAAATCCCGACAGATAAGTGTTTCCGTTTGTGCGCGCAGGCCCTGTGTATTCGTGTGTGTGTTTGCGTGTTTGCGTGTTTGTGTGTGTGTGTGTGTGTGTCTGTGTTTTTGTGGAATTATCCCCTTCCCTCACCTCGTCTTACACAGTAAAACTCCTCCTCCCTCCCCCCACCTCGCTTTTTAAGTTTCATAACAAACGCACACACAACGGAAACACTGTTTTAACGGGGGGGGAAAAATAAATCTCTCTAATGACACTGGCGTGAGCGCATACTAACGGAATCACTGCTGTAAAGTGAAAAAAAATGAACCAGCACCTTACCTTTGAAAAGAATCGCGACAGAGCAGAGTTTTTTGTGTAGAGCAGAGAGTGTCCGTGTGTGTGAAGCCGGAGAGGGGGGTGTAAAGGCGAGAGAGTGTGTGTGCATGTGTCGGTGTGTGTGTGCGTGTGTCGGTGTCAAATTGCGCACGCGCACACACATAGGAGACACGCTGAAACAGAGAGGGATATGTGGATTATACCAGTGAGAGACGAGCACTAAGACCCAGCAAAACAAGAGCGCATGCGCGATAAATGATAGTCGGCACTCGTAAACCAAGACTTGCTCGTTTATCAACTCAAAATTTATTAAAAATCTTTGCTTGTCTTGCGGAACACTCGTAAACCGCGTTACTCGCAGTCCGAGGTTCCACTGTATTTTCATATTGAATGTACGAGTTTGGAGTGAGTCTTTAATATTAATACGAATGTAGTCTGGATGCGATTTCTCCGGGCGGAAATTTGTATGTGAAACCCCAGAGGAAATGACGTACTGTAAAGGCAGATAATCTGTTCCAGTCACCCAAAAATATTACCAATATTATCAATTTCCAACACATTCTAATCATATTTTACATATAAAAACAATCGAAACATTTAGAAAGAAAACATGTCATTAAGTAAAATATGAAATAAATAGATATTAAAGCTCCCTTTAACTTAGTTTGTGATTCGGTCGTTTAAAAACGTAATTGAATGCGGCTCCGTTTTATTCCTCAGGCCTTATCTTTGAAAACGTTCTTGTGACCCATGGTGCTGTGTCCTCACTAAATCTTGCAAAAAATGCAAAAAAAATCTATGTAAACTCGCTCTGCTTGGCTTTTCACTGAGACGAACAAGTTTTAAACAGCTCCCTGGTGAACAAGTGAGACATGGGGCGTCAACTGTTTTTGGTGAATTTGTGAATACGTAGGTTATTCATGTAAGACCAGCCACAGCAGCAGATAACAAAACTGTTGAATTTGAACAATGATGGAGTTTTGTGGAATAAGATGATCGTCTGACGTCCTCTACTTAAACTTTTAAGCTGGACACAAATGGTGATCTTTGTATTGCTTTCATAATCCGTTTCCACATGCAGGAAGTCCGCACCGTGGCCCATTTCCAGTACACAGCCTGGCCGGATCATGGAATTCCAGACATTGCGGACGGCATTCTGGGAATGATGGAATCGGTCCACGTCAGACAGGGTTGCCACCCTGCACCGCTGCTTGTCCACTGCAGGTCTCTGTCTCCGTCTTGCTCTCTTTCTCATAAACATACACATACATTACTCGCACATTGATCACATCATCGACTGCTTTCTCGCTCACTCACACACACACACGCACACACACACACGCGCACACACGCACACACACGCGCACGCCATCCTGGCCTTGACTAACCGCTCCGACAAATGACCCATCTGCCCATGAAAATTCATCAGAGCGAGATGCTCCGCGTCGCCCGGCGCGCTCCGCCTCGGCCTGGACCTTCCAGACTCCGTGCATTTTAATCCCAACATTTGAATGAGGTGCGACATGTTAAATATTCAGCACCTGATGTAGCATGGCGGCAGGCTTCTGCACGGCGGCAGGTTTCTGCACAAATTCACTCATTAGCCCCTCGCTGTAATGTACGAGAAAAGGTTCTGTCCGACAATATGGACCTCAGAGCCTCTGTGACCCTTTGGGGGGGTTGAGGCAAAGCCGAGGCAGAAATAGGCTTGATTGCTTTGAATGTTTGGTCTTGATTGCCTTTGCTTTTTTTCTTTTTTTTTGTGCAGTGCTGGCTGTGGAAGAACTGGGGTGATTTGTGCCATTGACACTGTTAATGACCTGCTGCAGGAAAAGGTACGACATTGTAACCTCATGTTAGCGGTGTGTGCGTCCCGCAGTCGTAGAGCTCCATATCTTGGAGGTGTTACCATGCACAATGTATCATTATAAGCAGGGATGCATCAATACTGATACCGGCATAATTTTTTTTAATCTCTTTTGCCAACTAACATTTTATCCTCTGAAGACCTCTGATAAAAGACCCGTGATAAAAAAGATGATAAAGACTGTGTAGTGATCCTAGTACCACCTTGTCATTCTAATGCAATGATGATGAAAAGACATATTTTATGTTTAATCCCGGCATTCAAAGTAGAGCAGGCTGGAAAACTGTGCACTGTGAAAATGTCAGGAGGAGGAACTGCAGTGTCTCTGTGCAACACGAGTAACCTGAATCATAATCAGAACTCAGCACCAGGAGCTCAGTGCGCTGGCAGTAAAGCGCTGCAACTGATACCAAAGTGAAATCTAGCTAGGTGAGGGGAGAAAAACTGTCTACAGACAATACAATGTGAGCAACAACAGCAGCTCTTGAAAATCAGCCAAGTACAGCGCCCCCATGTGGTCACCGCAGTTTCGTTATAGTTTCTTCACTGGCTTTACTAAAATCATTTTTTGGTTAATTTGCAAACCTGAGCTACAAATGTTTTCCACGGTTTTGGTCAATTCATGTTCGGACCATGAAATTTAATATAAATTGATATTAATATAAGTTTTTCCGCTAAATTATCAGCCTGAGATACAATTTGTTCAGTTAATTTGTATGGAGCCCCTAAAGGGATATAGATGAAGGGGACAAAAATCGTTAAAGGAAAAAAAAAATCTGGGGAAGAAGAAGAAAAAAAAAACACGGACATGAAACGCGAGGAAAAAACCTGGAGAAGAAAAAAAAGGGGAGGAAAAAGGAGAGCCAGCTTTTGGGCGCATTACTGACACTCACTGGACTGGATCGGTATTGCGCGGACAAGGATCAAGCTTTTATGAGCATTGCTGCCACCTGCTGCACTAAGTTTTGCGAGATTTCACCAACAATTTTTACATTTTTTTCTAGCTTACATTTTTTCCACCCATATCCTATTAGCCTTTTTTTTTTTTTTTTTTGCCCCACATTATTATTATTATTTTTTTCCAAGGTGGAATTTTGTTTTTTCCTCCAACGTTTATTTTTTTCCACCCATGTCCCTTTAGGGGCTCAGTAAATTTTCATGCACGAGATACAATTTGTTCCCAATTGTTAGTTTTCAGTTAATTCATGCACACGAGTTACATTTTGTTCCCATGTGCTGGTTTTCGGTTGATTCATGCAACAAGTTACAAATGGTTCCCAAGTATGTAAGAACTAATTCTCATATACTCCCATAATTCTCCTGCATACTCATTTCGGTTAATTAGTATGCACAAGGAACAATTTGTTCCCATATGTTAGTTTTTGAATAATTCATGTGAAGAAGATTTGTTCATATTATGAATAAATCTTTGGGTAATTTTGCGTATGCGAGATCCAATTCTTCCCAAATTCAAATCTTTGGTTAATTTGTGAGCGTGAGATACAATTTGTTCCCACATTTTAGTTTCCGGTTAATTTGTACAGCATGTCCGAGATACAATCTGTTCCCGATTGTTAGTTTGTAGTTAATTCATGCACATGAGTTACAATGGTCTCACATGTTGGTTTTCAGGTCATTAATGCACAAACGAGTTACAGTTTGTATCCACGTTTTTGGTGGTTTTTGGGTAATTCATGCACACAAGTCAAAATTTGTTCCCACGTGTTATTTTCTGGGTAATTGATGTGGTAATTAGTGTTTAATTAATTCACGCACACGAAATACAGTTTGTTCCCACATGGTAGTTTTGGGTTAATTCCTGCACAGCAGATATAATTTGTTTCCCACGTGTTAGTTTTTTTTGTTTCATTTGTGTGCACACTTTTGTAAAATGAGCGAAACAAACCAGGAAAAAAAGTTGCTAGTCTCCACCTTCAGTGAGCATCAGAAAATGTTCTTGCGATCATCCAGTATCGTGGTATCGATGCATTCCCAGACGTAACTATCTAAGGCTTATCGTGATTCAGCAGCTCATATCCGAAATATGTTGCATTCACGCCCACTTGCATTCTTCTCTCTCAGAAAATTGGAGCCGATTTCAGCATTATGGATCTAGTTTTAGAGCTGAGAAGACAAAGACCATCAGCTGTTCAGACTAAGGTAAAGCACTTGAGCGATTCAGTCCTAGTGACACTTAATAACCCATCCAGCAGTGCTAAAGTCCTGCAACTCATCCGTTATTCATGGCCACGATCAAAGATTTATAGATATGTAAATGCTTTTAATACCCAGTGTTTTCCCTTTTCCTTTATCTGAGCACAGTGGAGAGAAAAGAGTCCGACACTTTTGCCTCTTTGTGGTCAGACGACGATGTTTGTTTATGTGTGTGTCCGTACAGGAACAGTATGAGTTTGTGTTTCATACTGTGGCTCTGATGTTCCAGAAGGTCTTGCAGGAATCTCAGCAGAATCACCAACACCAGAGCACGGTACTGTTCACATTCATAACTATGTACTGCCCTTGAATTACCAGCCTGTATGTTCCTAATTAACGTTCAGGCAGGAAATCAGGATTTACATTACTCATGTGATGTAAGAAATTTCTCGTATGTTCGAATCCCGGGTGATGATGTAACCTCTCGCAGCCGGGGGCCTAGAGAGCGCTGATTGGCCACGCTCTCTCAGAGGGGAGGAATGGGAGGCACTTGGCGCCCTCTCGCATCAATCACGGCTGTACAGCCAATCACAGGCGCCCGCGAGCTCACGCTAAGTGTGCTACGCCGCTCCCATCAGTGCGTGAGCTCGCAGTTCAAAAAGATGCGGATGGAGGCTTGGACGGAACATCCCGATAGCTAACACTCCCCTGGATATTCATATTTAGTTTTTATTAATCCGAATTTTTTATTGAATTGCAGAAAATATCATTGTGGCTGTAATTACCATGACCAACCCCTAGATGGCGGTTTTGGGAGACTGAGCAGACCTGTGCAGTACAAGTACAGTGTTACATTTACAGCCGATGGAGTTGATGCTACTGTAAATGATTATTTTTACTTTTTTATTATTATTATTATTATTATTATTATTAATAATAATAATAATAATAATAATCTATAAAGCATAATGCAATACATCATACATTTAAACGTTTCTACCTATAGTGGTGTTACTTTACTTCCTCCAAGTCTTCTGAGTCAGACATTTAAAAATGAACTTCAGCAGGAAGTATCCTCACTCTGAGCTTCCTCTATGCAAACTCGCGCAGCAGCCCGTCCGATCGCTGTCGCTCGTACAGCAGCGCTCAGAGCACAAAAGCACTTTCCTCTTTCCTCATCCTCTGCTTCTTTGTCTGTCTCTCTTTTTTTTTTCATTGTTGTTGTTGTTGGACGATTCAGGACTCGCACACTTTTTACGCCAATGTGGTGCCCCCAAAGCCAGCGCTGAGGTCACTCTCCATCGGCTCTGAAAACCAGAATACGAGGTAATAACACAAACACATGCACACGCGCACACACACTCATACACACAGGAACGGTAACAACTGATTCTTATCTCCTTACTTTTAAACTGTGTACTGATTGATTGATTGATTGATTGATGTATTTATCTATATTTTTATTTATTTTTATTATTATTATTATTGTTGTTATTATTATTTTGAAAATTAGAATTTATTTACCACCGATCAATCTGTCAAGGTATAAAATAAAAATGACATACAATTATAATGCAACGATGTTATAAAACATACATACATCTTAATCGTTATCTATACAGTAGATATGTTCGATCGAATTCACAAGGCTGATAAACGATCATAAACGAGGTGCCAATATTATTGCACATCCTGTTATGATCCTAAATAAAAAGGTCACAATCACTTCAAGGTCCACAAACATGAAACGTTATGCTCGTGAGCATCTGTTTGAGTGTGTGTGTGTGTGTGTGTGTTTGTGTGTGTGTGTGTGTGTGTGTGTGTGTGTGTGTGTGTGTGTGTGTGTTTTATGCGGCACTTGTTTTCAACTCCCAATGCTAGATTTATGGTCGTGATAAATTCTAGTAGCGTCTAGATCAAGAATGCTCTCGTGTAAAATTGGTGAAATTAATTTTAGAAAAAGTTCTAAGGGCACGATATGAAAAAGATTGAGAAAGTTGTTTTGCTCAAGACAGGAAATGATCTAAGAGGATATCTATCATTTAATAAAAATAAAAATAACACACTGAGTTCATTGCAAACCGATCAAACACAATCGGGGGCGCCGTGTTGGGAAAACAAACAACGGTATAGATTTAAAGCCGAGTTAAGCTTAAGGTTCAGGAGTTGATTTTTCCTTTCTTTTAGAGCGTGAAGTGGTTTATTAATAATAATAATAATTATTATTATTATAAATACTTCTCATACTTATTTATAGTTCCATTTAATGATCTTGATATTATTAGTCAGTTACATAGATGGACACAACCCCATTGATTAAGTGAAAACTTCGTCAAAACCTTGCACACCATAGTCTTCCCTATACTTTTTATTTATTAATACATTTGGCATTAAAAATCAATATGCAAAGATTAATGCGATAATCTTCTTTGAACAGTTGCTATTGAGATGTACAGTATCTGCTACTTGTGATCTGTAAAGCTTCATATCGGCTCTAATCTGAGGTGCTGTTTAGTATTAATTGGTGATTTCGGAGGCTGCTGGCTCTAAATGAACGTCTCCTCTGCAGCAGAGTTACAGTAGGTTTCAGTCTTGCTTTCCTGGGAAGGTCTTCATGAGAGACAGTTTCATCATGGTGCTCGATAGGTTCTGCAAATGCACTTGACGATACTTTATGTCTTGAAATGACAAATAATAAAAATAAAAAAAATGTTGTTGTTCATTAATTACCTAATTGTTCTAGAATACAGAAAATAAATCACAAGACATTGAATTAGAAGGAGTGTCCAAACATTTGACTGGTGCTGGTGCTGGAATCTTCAGGATCAATAAATAATCTATCGATCGATCAATACTGGTCAAATATCTCTCTGATCCAAGTGGAGGTTGTACAGTCAGATTTCTACTTAGGTTAAGTGGTTTCATTTTAAACGTCAATGCCTTGTTATAGTATTAGTGCACTGTTGTATATCACACTTACACTTACTGTACAATACCTTATGCCTCTGAAGCAACATACTGTACTGAATACACTAACTAGCTAACCAAAAAAAAAAAAAAAACAGCCAGTGTCAGTTTTATATTTAATTTAATTGTATTTATTTTTAAGTAAGGTAAGCAGTATGCAATGTGCAAAAGCAGTAAGGTTCAGTAGTTTTCTCACGCATGTACTGTATAGGCAGTTCATTCATGCACATTTGAATCAGGTGGACTGTGAGATTGCTGTAAATGATTAATGTATGCAGGAATCCAGGCTCTGGCAGCTTAAACATATACAAACCGCGATGTGCTTCCGCCGGTTGGACAGCGAGGTTTTCGTTCGCCGTGATATGGTTCGTTTTAGGCAAACGATGTAAAAAAAAGGAATCCTGAAACGAAACAAAAAATTTTGATCTTTTCAGACTGAAAACTGAAACTCGGCATGTAGTGTGTGGTGGTGGAGGTGCCGACCACACGATTGCAAGTGTAGTGTTATTTTTAGACGCTCAGGTTATAGCGTGTCGGCTACAAATTGATTAGTGCAAACTGATTCCAGTTCAGTTTGTGGCACGCATTCCATTTTATCTTTTATCTTTTAGATCAAAGGTTATAGGATTGCAAAAGTATCCTTTGGCATGTCTGCTGGTAAATCTGGTAAAATATGCCTTTTAACTTTTAAATAAAAGTAAACAAAAAAAAACAACAACACTATTTTAGAGGGGTCACATTTATTGGCCTGCATCAAGCACGGCAGACAAAAAAGGAGATCTGAAATTACTGCAATTGATTTCTTTTATGCCAACATTCAAATGTGCTGAACTGTCCACTTTGAGACGAGAACTTACAGGATTGGGACTAAACAGCAGTGTGGCCGTATGAAAACCATGTGTTAGTGAGACTCATCGGAAAATAAAACGCTTAGATTTGCTAGGCAGCATAAAGCTTAGACTGTGGAGCAATGGAGAAAGGTTCATGATGGGTTCAGATTGACTCGACGGGCATGTCAGGGTAAGAATGAAACACATCATGCATAGTGTCCACTGTACAGGACAAGCCTCTGGAGACAGTGTTATGATCTGGATTTGCTTTAGTTGTTCAGGTCTAGACTCAGCAACGTTACGTGGCAAAAAATGAAATCAGCTGATGACCTGAATGTACTGGATGATCAGGTTATCACATCTGGGGAGTTTTTACTTACCTGTTGGAACAGACATATTCCAGGATTCGAGTGTGGTTCTGGGAGCATGAGGAATCATTTTTCATACATGAATTTCACCCCCACACTAGTTCCTGGTTCCTCTTAACTGGTTAAATTAGGACCGGACCGTTGTATAGCTTATAATCAGAAAGCTAGAGACTCCTTATATAACTATTGAAAAGGAAGAAAGAAAGAAAAAGGAAGTTTCACCCTATCAACGATTGGCGAATTTTTTTTTTTTTTCCTCTCTCTGTTGAAGAGCAGCACATCCCTGAAACATCCACTGTATAAGATCCGGTAAATGAACTGTCACTATGGAAACGATACTGTACAAATAAGCTCATTAGCATATAGATACAGAAAGGCAGAAAAAAATCTATAACATCTGACTAACCAGAATGGAGAATTTAACACTGCTGTGGTATCATGAGTGCTATTTATACGATCTAAAATAAACCGAGCACAATCATCGATTGCAAGAAACGTGTTGATATAAAGTATACGTTGGGTAATTTGACGCATTTCACCCAAGGCTTTCGGTTTCACAAGCTTAAGAGAAATCGTACTTTTTAAGCACTTATTTGTCTCGACTACAGTTGAGATGCTGAAAGCAAACTGCAGTGTGCCTTTGCAGAGAAAGAGAACACAGTTTCTGCTTTCAGCTTGATGAAACACATTTGGTAAATCTAAAAATGGGTGCTATTGGCGCTTTCGTTTTTAGACCCAGCAGTCTGCAGTTCGGCCCTGGAGAATATACTAGGTTCAAGAAGACTATATGGTTTTTTATATGGTGTAAAAAAAATAAAAAAATAAATAAAAAAAAAAGTCATGTCAATGACACTTTGTTGAAATAACCAGGTAGAAATAACCAACAGGTTCTTATACTGTGAGCTTGTAATGTTGCAAAATAAACATTATTACAACTTTATACCTAATAATAATGTAACGATTTCCTGTATGGCAAGATCGGCTTTGTTCTGTTGTCAAAACATTCAAAAACAAGCCGAAAATTAAACTGGACAATTAAATCGGATGGACAAATTTAAATAAGAATTATTAACTAGCACTGAAAAAAAAAAAGTGTAAATTAAAGAAAAAAAATTAAAAAGTTAAAAAAATATATTAATTCTTTTTAAAAAGTAAAAAAATAATAATAATAATAATAAAATTTGCCCTTTTTTAAATTAAAGGGCAAAATTTCCCATCAAGTAAGCTGAATAAAAATAATTACTAATAAACAATGCTACAAAAACTTTGTTTTGGTTAAACCAATTGAATAGAATTAAGTACATTACAAACTTTATTTATTTTAGTAAAATATACCCGAAATCAATATGTAACAGCTACATGAGGCATTTTATTTTTCAAAAAATGTTGTGCCAACATAAAAATTGTAAAAATAGGTTTAATAGTTTTTGTATTTTATAACTTACTGTATATGGGGTGAACATTGGTAAAGCAGGAAATGTTTGTGCCACATAGTTTCTCTACGACTTTTCAAGACACCTTTATAAAAAGCTTAAAATTAGTGTTCACATGCAAAAAAAAAACAAAAAAAGTCAAGTCACCTACAACCGCCACTGATGGATATACTGTACTGTATGGATATATGCTTTACTATACTAGATGATTATATTGTTACTGTATTTGTTATATTTATGTATGATATTTAAAAAAAGGTACAGAAAACTTAAAATAATAAGGCAACCAGTGCTTAAGCTCGGCTGACTCGAATAGTTTTGTTCTTATTACATAACTTTTCATTGTTAGTACATAAAAATGTGGTCATACTGAACAAGAATGAAAAGTTTTGTGTTATTGTTTTGTTAACAGCACATCACTCCTGGGATGTAAACTCTCAGTCTCCAGATGAGACCACATACAGTGTGCTTTACTCTTGCACGACTGAACATGATTGGACAGTTGAAAAGCTATTTCGTCTGACAGAAACAGTGAAAGTTTTTTTTTTTTTCCCCCCCCTTATGCATTGAAATGGAAGATCAAGCTCAGCTCAAGTGGTGCAACAGAAAAGCATTTGACTTATTATCTGGCTGTACAACAAGTGCTGTTGTCAAAACCAACTGTCTAAAATTCACATTCTGTTTGACCAGATTGTTTTCGAAAAGTTAACCAAAATGAACAAGTCAGTATTGGACTTAGCTGATCATTTAACAACCAGCTTAAAAACTTAAAACAATAAGTTAGGTCAATGGCTTCCTCTCAAAATAAATCTATTGCATCTCATTGCCTTAAAATTTGGAGTTCTCTCAACCTTTTCTTTTCTTTTTTTTTTTTTACATGAAAAAAGGCACCCTTACTAAGTGTTAATGAGATGTCTAGATTTACGCCAGCGTGAACTGTCGCAAAACAGTTAACACTCAGTTTGAAGTGCACCCAAATTAGGCAGTCATGAGCATGACATGAACCATTTACTCCTTTCTATACTCCATCTGCCAACACGTACCAGCTGGCGTTAAAATGTATTTATAAAAATATTATATTAACTGTTTACTGTTATAATTTCTCTATATTCATTTCTCGGGAGGGCTGTTCTATGCAAATGCCCGTCCTCCCAGGTATAACGTTCGCTCCTGTCTTTCAATCATTATTTCTGATTCTGGTCGAATTATAGAAAGAAATGGAAGGTTTATAGATCATAATCTTATCGTCTGTACCGCTTAATCCTGTTTTCAGGGTCGCGGGGGCCTGGAGCCTACATCAAAAACAGTATATGGAGTGGTGGTTCAGGATTTTTTTTATTTTAGAATGATGTATTGAAAATGAAATGATTTTGATTAAATGAAAGAAACAGGAACAAATGTTTTGGGTGGCACGGTGGCTTAGTGGTTAGCACGGTTGCCTTGCACGTCCAGGGTTCCCACCTCTGCGTTGCATGTTCTCCCCGTGCCTGGTGGGTTTCCTCCAGGTGCTCAAGTTTCCTCCACAGTCCAGTGACATGCAGATTAGGTTAACTGGCATTCCCAAATTGCCCATAGTATGTGTATGTGTGCCCTGCGATGTATCCCAGGGTGTACCGCGCCTTGTGCTCTAAGTCTCCTGGGTTAGGATCTAGGCCCCCTGCGGTTCTGTACACGGTATAATGCGGCATAGACGATGACTGAGTGAGTGAACAAATGTTTTGTTAGTAAACTAATCACCAGCCTGATCATCTGTCATCATCTGCACCAGTTTCTCACTGGTCCATGCTTTACAGTCTGTTAGATGCATTTTTATGCTTGAATGTTTCACAAGGCAATGTACAGTATGGCTCAACGAATAAAATGCATTCCTCTGGAACTGCTCAGCTATAGGGACTGGACTGAAAATGAGATCTAAAAACTTGCCAAAAAGTCAGGAAGCCTGGAGAACTGTTCCTCAAGACTACATTAAAAATGCAAGAAGGTCTGGGTTTTTGGAAGCAACGTATGAAGAAATCAGGGATGAATCCATACTTTTGCACCGAACTGTAGAAAGTGTGGAGGCTCACAGGAAAGTTTGCCCAATTAAAATCACACACGAGCCATAGCGCCGATTAATTGCAAACTGTTAGAAATGTCTAACTAAGTCCATGTGTTAGTAGTTTTAAGATTTGTCTGTTTTCAAGAGCTGAAAAGGTAACATGTTTCCAAATACAGTGGGACCTTGGATTACGAGCATAATTTGTTCCGGAAG
Organism: Clarias fuscus; assembly: GCA_030347435.1. Taxonomy (NCBI): domain Eukaryota; kingdom Metazoa; phylum Chordata; class Actinopteri; order Siluriformes; family Clariidae; genus Clarias; species Clarias fuscus. The sequence continues at coordinate 31,751,179 of CM059213.1, forward strand.
CGGGCTTGTATTCCAAAATACTCGTAAACCAAATTGAATTTTGCCATAAGAAATAATGAAAACTCAAATTATTCGTTCTACAGCCCAAACAATAAATACATAAAAATAATTAATACAACATATAAAGTAAAAATAAAACAAATTAACCTGCACTTAAAATTAAAAAAGTAAAAATAAATCCAGACAGTTAAATGTTTCCCTTTGTGCGCGCAGGCGCTGTGTATTTGTATGTGTGTGTGTGTGTGTGTGTGTGTGTGTGTGTGTGTGTGTGGAATTAGCCCCTCACCTCGTCTTAAACAGTAAAACTCCTTCTTCCTGCCACACCTCGCTTTTTAAGTTTCACAACTAACATACACAAAGCAGACACTGTTCTAACGGAAAAAAAAGAAATCTCTCTAATGATACTCGCGTGAGCATACTAACGGAATCACTGCTGTAAATTAAAAAATAAAAAATAACAAATGAACCAGCACCTTACCTTTGAAAAGAATCGTGACAGAGCTGAGTTTTCTGTGTAAATAAAGCGCTGGGGAGATCTGTGTCTGTGTGTGTGTCTGTGTGTGTGTCTGTGTGTGTGTCTGTGTGTGTGTCTGTGTGTGTGTGCGTGTGAAATTACGCGTGCGCACGCACACACGCAGACACAAAGTGTGTGTGTGTGTGTGTGTGTGTGTGTGTGTGTGTGTAAAAAGTGTGTGTGTGTAAAAAGTGTGTGTGTGTGTGTCGGTGTGTGTGGGGCACAGTGTCAAATTACCCGCGCGCAAACAGGAGAGGGGCAAACAGGGGTCAGGGGTAGCTCAGTGGTTAAGGCATTGGACTACGGTTCGGAAGGTCCCAGGTTCAAGTCCCACTACCACCAAGTTGTCCCTGTTGGGCCCTTGAGCGAGGCCCTTAACCCCAACTGCTCAGATGTATAATGACATAAAAATTTAAGTCGCCCTGGATAAGGGCGTCTGCCAAATGCCTAGATGCCTAGATGCCTAGGGAGATGTTGATTATAAGAGACGAGCACTAAGACGCAGCAGGGGACTCTTATTTTGACACAGGGGACGCAGCAGGGGAGATGATCACCCATAAAAGAGAGAGAAAAATCATTGGCTCAGTTGCGATCACTTGCCGCTCGGTGTCAAAATAAGAGTAGCATGAGTGATACATGATACTCGGCGCTCGTAAACTAATACTTGCTCGGTTTCCGATTAAAAATGTATTAAAAATCTTCACTCGGTTTGCAGAACACTCATAAACCACGGTACTCGCAATCCGAGGTTCCATTGTAACTCATTGATCCTAAGCTTGTTTCTTTGTATACTTTTACTACTTACAGCACATTAATGAAGCTTTTAAGACATTGTCTATCGTAGTTTTTATGTGTCAACTAAATATATAATATAATATAATAATAATATAATTTTACAAAATGATGTCTTTCTCCTAAACTTAAAGGTTATGGTAAATGTTTAAGGTTAATTTACTGAAGAAGCCCATAAATAAATGTGTTTAAATAAATGTGTTTAAGACCTCATGCTAAAATGGTTCACACATTTGCATTTAGAAGACTGTTATTTACACCTTTTTTAATAGCTATGCTCATTTAAGAAACCCATCTGTTAGCTAGGTGAGAGAAAATGCATGCATTAATGGTTTCCTAAATCCATGAAAAATTAACTATATAACGATAAGAATAATATTAGTGGTGAATATTATTAGGCAGCCTAAAAGAGAGATGAAATTCTGCTTTCTTTCTGATAAAGACGACATAACACACTATACTGTCTGGTGAACATACTGTCTTTGTGTTGTACAGTGTATACTGTACCTGAGCTTCCCGTTTCAGATTTACTCTGTTATAATAAGCTCAGGACACGAGCATGAGTGTGAGATCAGGTGAGGAGGTCTGGGGTGCAGTCCAACCACATGTGGCGGTAACGGTCAGGTTCTACAATGCTGGCTAAAAGCATTGAGACAAAACTGAAATTGAATGTTTTAATGACATTCTCAATGTTTTGTTGACAAAGTAATGACAGTTATGGTCATTAGAATAATTAGTTCTTTTATTAGATGGACTTGTTCTACAACGATCAACATTTAGTATGAAGTTCCTTATTCTTCAAAACCTGCCTGATCCGGCTGGGCATAATAGAGTCAAAAAGAAATCTCGCGTACTCTCGCTCGTTCTGTTCCTGCTTGATCGCTTCTTGAAGATCATATACAGAAAGCAGTTTCTTGACTGCAACTGCCCCAACAGGTTTCTATTGGGTTTAGGTCTGGAGATAACTCGGGTTGTGGCTCCAGAAGGCTCCTTGAAGATCATCGTCATAGCCAGTTTTTTTACTCGATTTTCAGTTCGACAGGCTAGAACTAATTTGTGAAATCAGCTGGTTTGTGGGCAGGGAGAACTACAGTATAATACATGGCACATGTTGTCTTAATACTTTTGACCACCACCGTATATATGTATATGGTGTACGCTACAGAAAACCGTAATGATCCATGGATGGATGGATGGAAGAAATGTATTGATCTCCATGCTAAAGGTTACATTTGGCTTAAAATGAAACCACAGACAATGTCTTGGACCATTTTAGATCGGCTAAAGTTGGCTGATCTCATCTGAGTCTCATCTACGTCAGTAACCTTATTATTTTTTTTTTTTTTACTAGAAAGTTTGACACCATCATAACTATTGTTTTCACATCCTCAAAACATCTTTAGCCCCGGCACAAATCCAGACGTCACGTTAACGACTGAACGACACCTCTCATGACCGTCATGGTCATCATCCTAACCAACACTTTTTTTTTTCCCTCTCTTCTTAGAAAACCTCCTTCTCTCCGTCCGAGGTCCTCTCATCCTCCTCCGGCCGCCAACATGAGCGACACGTACGCAGTCGTCAACAAGTTCAAGCAGCCCTCCAGGGATCCGCCGGTCGCCTCCCACCAATACGACAACGTCAACTTAAACAGCCAGAAACCGCCTGTGAACGACCTGTACAGCATCGTGAAGCCCAAAAACAGAGCAGTGACAAACGCCCCCGCCTGCATGGTTCCCGTACCTGACCGGACGTGGGCACCCAACTACAGGGCCTCGGCAGAGACGGACTCCGATGGCTACGAGCCCCTGCCTGGTGAGCAGAAGTCAAAAAAAAAAAAAAAAAAAAAAGGGGGTCATCTTCTTTAAGTTACAATTTCTCTGCCTAAATGTTTACTGGAGATAGAAACACTTGAAAAAATGTAAATGCGCACATAGGAAAAGAAAAAAAATGAAAAGTGTGATTCACACATTAGTTGTTGTTTAAGCTCGCAGCAGTTTTAACATAGAAGTTGATATATAAAAAAAAACAAAAAACTACAGGAAGTCACAGGGGAAGTGGTGTCTGACGTTCAGCAACTGGCTGTCCACCTAACGCACTTATGGTCGAGTAGTATAGCGTGTCACAGTATGGTTTGTGATTTACTAGCCGGATGTCGTGGGCTGTTTAGTGTCCAGAATGAGATTAAAGGTGCAGCACGGCTTCTGCTTAGCAATATTTGGAGATTACCATAGCAACCCCCGGTTATTGAGGCTGTTTGCTTAATGTTACGATTTAGTTCAAACTTTTAATCAGCGTTTTTGATGTGAATATTTATATTGATGAATATTTTAGATTAGAATATTTATAGATATTTCTAAAATGTTTGTTTTTAAGACATTTCTAGTTGCAGAATGATTTAATTACTGTACATTGCGACATGAACCATATTTACAGCAGCAATACAATGAAAATGTTCTGATGAATGCTGCTTCTTTATAGTTACCACGGGGCGTTCAAGTCAAACAGGGACTACAATAATGCACTCATCTCAGTGTTTCACTAGCGCTTGGCTACAGTCAAGGTAGAAAGTTTTCTCAGTACACCAGACTGCCTGCTTTGTGTCTGAAACGCTGGCCTCCCAGGAACTCCTTTAATGGACTAAACATGTGGAAATGGCTCGGCGGGATACGTGGCATTAACTTCCAAATGATTTCCAGTAATGTACAAGTGGTGTTGGTTAATGATCGTGTGTACAGTTTTCATAGACGTCTCTTCTGTAAGCTGTTTTACTGCGACTAAGAGTCTCATCACCGTACTGTTTTCGACGTCTCCTGTCAATGTCAATCAATCAGTTGACCTTCTTTTACAGGTCCCGGTTTGACTTGAACACCACTCGTATTCGTTTTCCCCTAACAGCACAGCTCTGATTGTAACATACAGTACACATTAAACCCCGGGTGAGCCGACAAAAGGGCCTGGACACCTAAAGCTCATCGATGCATTTGTAGTCTGATCCAGTAGAACTGAACTCATAGAATTGCTGGATGTGATGGACAGGAGTCACACAGTGGGCGGTGTGTGTATTCATACTGAGCCACTGGGTGACTGAAATGCGTCTCCAATTAAGTCTCGTTATTACTGACTTACTGGGGGAAATCGCTAAACCTTGTGTGTTAAACAGAGAGCATACTCACTCATAAGTCAGAACCCAGTATACAAAGATGACTCCAAAAGTCCCTGTAAGGAACAAGCATTTACACGCGTAACCAGAGCGTGGGTAGAGATTGCGACCAAAGTACTGTACTGTACTGTACGCTATCGATCTCTAACACCTAAACACGAACAAACCCATGTTAGTCTACATCGATGAATCAAGTCTGACCCAAAGCTGGAATTGGTTTGAAATATCCACAGTGATGGATCTTCAGATCTAAGAAAAGAAACGCTATCTATAACAAAAACAGAACTTATTGTCTTCCCTTTTTTTATTATGGAAGCTTAATTTAAGGAACTTTCTCTTTCTGCAAAAAAGCAGAAACAAGTCATGAAAGAGAAAATAGATGGAGAGAGAACAAAAGAGATGAACATTTATTTATTTATTTATTTATTTATTTATTCATAAACAATGATTTTATCCTAACCCTTGTAGTGATGCTGCATCTCTGTTTAAAATCCTTTAAGGTAAAATGATGTGCTCCTGTGATAATAAGAGTTTGTGCGAACACGTTTATTTTCGTCGTCAGGTTTTGCATGTGCGGCCGCTTCAGCGCTGCTCCAACAGCGTGTCTTTTGTCCCCAGTTTTACTTCTCGTTTTGAATTCCTCCCTTTCACGTGATCACGGGAGGTATTACGAGAGCCCGGCCTGGACTTCATTTTCTCTCTGCACGAAAATGACTTTTTATATTCAGTATAACGTGCGTTTTAGGATGGAGAGGAATCGCTCGGTGTAGAATAAAAAACCGAATATATTGATCAGACGTGTTTTAGCGTCACTCGTGTTGCTTTAGACCACGTCGAGCTGTTGGTTAAGTGACTCGCTGCAGGATATACGGCGTAAGGGTTTGTTTCACACCCATAAGTGACAAGCGACATTAACGACTTATCACCTGGTAGTGTGAGTACCGGATGCCGGGTACGACAGCCACGCCTGCTGTTATTTATTTATTTAGTCATCATTTTCCTAATGTGATGCTCACTTTTCGGCTCGATTTCCGTTCACGCAGCTTTCGTCCTGTAATTAAATGAGCCGCTCTTTTAGAAGGCCGGGATGTCGAGACCCTCAACGAATCAACTCATTCACTGTTCTAAATCATCGCCTGCGGCGATCCGAAACAGCACCGTCTCTTCTTTCTAATAAGCA